>JAWHQI010000972.1:0-148203 GCA_033032865.1 Dactylorhiza incarnata
CTTTCCCTCGCCTTATCCAATTTTTCCGGCGATTCGCTCCTCTTGTTTTCCGCCCTCTTCTGGTCCCCACTGGGATCCACGCGGTCTAGCACGGCGTCCAGGAAATCCATTACTGAAGAATTGCCGGTCTTAAAAACTCTAACCGCAGCTGGCGAGTAATACCCCGAAATTTCGCAGAAAAACTCCACAGAATGAATTCTCTGGCTCTCTTATAGGATTCAAGGCAGGTCGGATGCGGTCTCCCGGTCAAAGCTAATATTTTCGAAATCCTCTTGAGATTTGAAAATATGCGGGGATTATGTTTGCCCGGAAAACCGCTTCTCGGTTTGAACCATTATCAGACCGCTCGGACTCTTGAGCCAAGCCGCTGGGTCCTGGAATCGGCGGTTCCCCGTTCAAGAAGGGCCAGGCCGGGCGGCCTGGTGTCATTTCCAGGATCACCCCCAAAGAGATAAGATCGTCAAAGAGCCAAGGCAGGAAGTTCATCCGCGGTCTCAGCAAGAAGGCCGCGCGGGTTGTCCCATAGAAACTCGAAGTTCCAGCCCCGAAGAACAGGTCGGGGCTCCAGATCGAAGGCTATCCAAGTTACCTCTTGAAGATCGGCCGAGTCATGACCAGAGGGCAGACCGCGACCTCAATCTCCAAACCGCGCGGTCTGCATTATTGACTTGGTCCCGGCGTCCTCAGCCGCAAGCAAGACAGATCGGGATGGCAGGCCGTCAGATCGCGCGGCCTCTTTCTTTCTCTTCTTTGTGTATCCCGTCACCGCCTGCCCGTTTCTCCTGTACCCGGGCAGGAGGTTATTTTATCCCTGCCCGATCGGGCAGGCCCCCAAGCCTATAAATAGGGGGCGGCACTGTTCCCAAGACAGGCACACTCGAATCCAAGAGCTCGCTTGTCTGAGCTCCGGTCTCGAGTTTCAGGTCTCGCGAACTGCTGACCGGCCGGCTTCTGCTCTTTCACATTTGTAACCGCTTCTTTTCAATAAAAGGAAAGCCCGTCGCAGGAGTGGCATTTGCCGCGACGGGCGAAGTCTGGCCTCGACCGCTGCTAGCGGTCTGAATTCTTCAACTAAATAGTAACTGATAGTCCGCAACCCTCGTTTCACTTCGGAGGCGCACTTTTGAATCGAACAGTCTTAATACCACAACCCCTTATTGGGGTAGACGAACACCTGCACCTGTTCAACCAGACCGATCGGCCTGAAAAACTCAGACCGTCCGGTCTTAATATCACAACCCCTTTATTGGGGTAGACGAACACCTGCACCTGTTCTAACAATATTCTCCTTGAGTGGTCCATATAAAAAATCATCAGAAGTGAATGCCTCCCTGTAGGGAAGAAGAATAATCCTACAGGCTCAAATGACCAAGTGGGCAGGTGGGCCTCGGCGGCGAACATTGCTTTCCTCAAGTGGTCATAAGAGCTGTAGGGAAAAAAGAAAAAATATGTACAGACTCAGATGACCAAGTGGGCAGGTGGGCCTCGGCGGCGAACATTGCTTTCCTCAAGTGGTCATAAGAGCTGTAAACGACTCATCCGCTCTCTTGCCTAGGGTTACAAGCCGAGTTGATCAATTGGGCAGGTGGGCCTCGGCGGCGAACATTGCTTTCCTCAGAGAGATCAACTCAGTTGTGGGCCCAACTAGGTACCGTTTCGAGAGTACCTAAGAGTATTCGATGGTCACAGACTATGATGATCAGTTGGGCAGGTGGGCCTCGGCGGCGAACATTGCTTTCCTCAGAAAGATCATCAAAGCTTTAACTATATCCCTTCGGGGCATGATAGAGCTGACAATCACCTAGACCTCCCTTGATGCAGGGGTGTGTCAGATATCGGCCGGGATCCAAAGTTCTGAAGACCACCGCAGCGGAATTGGCAAGCTACCACTACATGTGTGCGAAAACTCCCCGCATCACATGGTCTTGGTGGGTTTTACGCTACGACTACAATCCGAGGGGGTTCGAGCAGAATTTGGCGATATCTCAGAGGTTCGGGGAGTGAGATATGTGTGTTTATATTTATGATGCAGAGAACCATCAGACAAGAAGAAAATGTCAGTATAGGGCTTTTTATTCAATACCAAAAAGAGATGTAAAGAATAAAAGAAATAGTTTCAAGGATAGAATCGTTTGAGATCGTCACCGCTCCACGTGCGTGGGATGTCTTCTCCTTCGCTGGTTTGGAGACGGTAGGCCCCATTCTTAGATACTTCTTTGATGATGAAAGGTCCTGCCCAATTAGGATCCAGCTTTCCAACATTACCAGACCTTGCTGCGGCATCCACCTTTTTTAACACCAAATCCCCGACTACAAACTGCTTCACTCTGACATTCTTATCAAAATATTTTGCCATTCTCCTTTTAACTTCTTCCTGCCTGATTGTTGCTTCATCCTGAAGTTCCTCGATTAGATCAAGATTATGCATGAGGGCCTCACCATTTTCATCTATCCAGGATTCTCCTCCTTCTTTGGCGTAAATAACCCTCGGAGTGACCACCTCGAATTCCACAGGGACAACAGCTTCCGAGCCATGAGATAATTTGAAAGGTGTCTCCCCGGTAGCTGAGGACGGAGTAGTACGAAGGGTCCACAGGATGGAAGGAAGTTGGTCCGCCCAATTCCCTTTCTGGTTTAAGACTCTTTTCATCAAAAGCTGCCGAATTTGCCTGTTTGCCGCCTCCACTTGACCATTGGTCCTTGGATGGTGTACTGAGGCAAACCGAAGATCAATTCCTACCTGATCACAGAAGCTTATCATCTCCGGATTGTTGAATTGTGGGCCATTATCGGTGACGATTGCCAACGGAATTCCATGTCGGCAGATAATTTCCCCCCAGACGAAGTTTCTGACAATTTGGGTGGTAGTTCTTGCTAATGCTTTTGCTTCGATCCACTTACTGAAATAATCGATCATTACCAGGATAAAGCGACGTTGTCCGCTGGCCATTGGGAAAGGCCCCATAAGATCCATTCCCCATACTGCAAAAGGCCATGGCGCAGTTATTGACCTGAGTGACTGAGCAGGCAAATGTTGAAGAGGAGCGAACTTTTGGCATTGGACACATCGCTTGGCGAAGGCTTCAGCATCCTTTCTCATGGTTGGCCAGAAGTATCCTTGCCGCAGGATCCTTTTTTCTAAGGTTTTCGCCCCTGAATGGCTACCACACTCCCCAGAATGAATTTCCTGAAGTATGACCGGGATCTCCTCTTCTGAAACGCACCGTGCCGAGGGAGAAATCAAAGTTCTTCGGTACAAGACTCCTGCTATCAAGTAATAGTAAGCCGCCTTTCTTCTGAACCTATTTTTGTCCTTGATTGATGGATGATATTCTTCTTTCGTCAGAAACAATTCATAGGGGTCTTTCCAGGAAGGATGTTGATCGATCTGCATGAGCTCTTCTTCCTCTGTCTCCTCTGTTGCCGGATGAAAAAGTTCTGAGGTTACTCCCCCTGATGGAAGACCAAATTTTGACAATTCGTCTGCCTCTTCATTCTGCGTTCTCGGAATGTGCTCGATGATGAAGGATTTGAATCTCCCGATTTCTTTCTTAGCTAGGAATAGGTATTTTCTCAGCATCGGTTCTCTTGTCTCGTAGTTCCCCAGAACCTGCGAGGCCATTACAAGGGAATCAGTTTTCACATGAACATGTTCTATCCCAAGCTCCTTTGCGAGTCTCAGGCCGGCCAAGAGTGCTTCGTATTCGGCCTGGTTATTTGTAACTGAAAAGAAAAATTTAATAGCCTGTTCCAGCCTGATGCCGTTTGGACTGATCAAAACCACTCCGGCTCCCACGGAGTTCCTGCCAGAAGCCCCATCCACATAAATGATCCAAGCCAAAGGAGATTGCACTACCTGCTCTGGATTAGACTCCATTGTATCTACCAAGAAATCTGCCAATACTTGTGCCTTTATTGCCGTTCTGGGAGTGTACAATATTTCGAACTCGCTTAGCTCGATTGCCCATTTGGCCAACCTTCCTGAATGTTCCGGCTTCTCCAAGATATTTCTCAGTGGATGATCTGAAACCACCTGAATAGGATGAGCTTGAAAATAGGGGCGGAGCCTTCGTGATGACATGACTAAAGCCAAGGCTAATTTCTCCAGGATTGAATATCTAGTTTCTGCATCTTTAAGGATATGGCTGACATAGTATATCGGAAACTGTTTCTTTTTCTCTTCCCGAACTAGGACAGAGCTTATCGCATCAGGGCCCACCCCCAAGTACAAGAATAGTGTTTCTCCTTCGCGAGGGCTTTGAAGAAGGGGGGTTGAAGTTAATTGTTTGCCCGGAAAACCGCTTCTCGGTTTGAACCATTATCAGACCGCTCGGACTCTTGAGCCAAGCCGCTGGGTCCTGGAATCGGCGGTTCCCCGTTCAAGAAGGGCCAGGCCGGGCGGCCTGGTGTCATTTCCAGGATCACCCCCGAAGAGATAAGATCGTCAAAAAGCCAAGGCAGGAAGTTCATCCGCGGTCTCAGCAAGAAGACCGCGCGGGTTGTCCCATGGAAATTCGAAGTTCCAGTCCCGAAGAACAGGTCGGGGCTCCAGACCGAAGGCTATCCAAGTTACCTCTTGGAGATCGGCTGAGTCATGACCAGAGGGCAGACCGCGACCTCAATCTCCAAACCGCGCGGTCTGCATTATTGACTTGGTCCCGGCGTTCTCAGCCGCAAGCAAGACAGATCGGGAAGGCAGGCCGTCAGATCGCGCGGCCTCTTTCTTTCTCTTCTTTGTGTATCCCGTCACCGCCTGCCCGTTTCTCCTGTACCCGGGCAGGAGGTTATTTTATCCCTGCCCGATCGGGCAGGCCCCCAAGCCTATAAATAGGGGGCGGCACTGTTCCCAAGACACGCACACTCGAATCCAAGAGCTCGCTTGTCTGAGCTCCGGTCTCGAGTTTCAGGTCTCGCGAACTGCTGACCGGCCGGCTTCTGCTCTTTCACATTTGTAACCGCTACTTTTCAATAAAAGGAAAGCCCGTCGCAGGAGTGGCATTTGCCGCGACGGGCGAAGTCTGGCCTCGACCGCTGCTAGCGGTCTGAATTCTTCAACTAAGTAGTAACTGATAGTCCGCAACCCTCGTTTCACTTCGGAGGCGCACTTTTGAATCGAACATTAATTGCTTTTTCAATTGTTCGAAAGCATTATTGCATTCCTCGTTCCATTCAAACTTAGATCCTCCCCTAAGTGTTTTGAAGAACGGAGCGCTTTTATCTCCCGATTTGGAAATGAATCGGCTCAATCCTGCCAACCTTCCACCAAGTTGCTGTACCTCTTTCGGATTACGAGGAGGGGTCATGTCTAGGATGGCCTTTACTTTATCTGGGTTCGGTGCGAGACCATCAGGAGTGAGAAGATGTCCAAGAAATTTCCCCTTGTTCGCCCCGAACACGCATTTCGAGGGGTTTAATTTTAATTTGAACCTCCGTAGAGTAGCGAACGTCTCTACGAGGTCTTCCAGATGGATTAAAAAAGTTTTACTTTTTAGAAGGAGATCATCAACATATACTTCTAGATTTCTCCCTTTTTGTTTTTCAAAAACTGTGTCCATCATCCTCTGATATGTTGCCCCCGCATTTTTGAGGCCGAAAGGCATGACGAGATAACAATAACATCCATCATTGGTAATGAAGGATGTATGCGGGATATCAGGCTTATGCATCTTAATCTGGTGATAACCAGAAAATGCATCTAAAAAACTCATAAAACTATATCCCACCGCGGAATCTACAAAAACATCTATCCGAGGCAAGCGATAACAATCCTTGGGGCATGCTTTATTGAGTTTAGTGAAATCAACACACATACGCCATTTCCCCCCAGACTTTTTCACCATCACTACATTCGACATCCAGGTGGGGTACTGGATTTCAGAAATGAAATTGGCCTTAAGAAGCTTTGCAACTTCTTCCTTGATAGGCACCGCCAGCTTAGTTGCTACCTCCCTCTTCTTCTGTTGGATTGGCTTGAACTCCGGAGAAACGTTGAGGTGATGGCACGCGACATCTGGATCTATTCCAGGCATGTCTTCTGCCGACCAAGCGAAGATGTCCAAGTTATTCAGTAGGCAGGAGGTTAACTGGAGCTTTTCCTCTTCTGATAGCTCGGCGTTGATGATCAGCTTCTTCCCTTCCCCTTCAACAATGGGGATCTCTTGGGTCTCCTGGGCAGGTTCCAGGTAGGTCCCTTTCCGTTCCGCGCCCTCCTCAGCTTCTTCAGGGAGTTCGGACACCTCTTGGATGTCATTCTGGGCCTTGTGAAGTGGTGCCTCGGTGATCACATTAACTGTCTTCACATAACATTCGCGTGCCACCTTTGGATCGCTCCGGATCCGGTACTGACGCCCCTCAGCAGCGAATTTCAAGGCCAAATGGAAAGTAGATACTACCGCTCTGTAAGCATTCAGGATTGGCCTTCCGAAAATTGCGCAGTAGCTACTTGGGGCTTCCACCACTACGAAGTTTACCAACTTTGTTATGCCCCCTAGCGATACCAGAAGCTTCACGCACCCCTCCACTTCCTTCTTTTCTCCGGAGAAGCCATAGAGGGGGCCTTCTGTGGAGAGCAAGGCCTTTCCAGTCTTGAGGGCCTCAAACGTTTGGCGAAAGATGAGATTGACCGAGCTGCCTGTATCGATCAAAATTTTGTGCACTGCGTAATTCTCAATAACCGCCTTTATCACCACCGCGTCATCGAACGGATTTGCATTTGGGGAGAGATCTTCCTGGCCAAACGTAACAACCGTCCTTTCCGGGGCAGAAGTGGAGGCAACTGCCACTTCTTGCTTTGTAACTCTCCTGATGCTAGATTTTCGGGAGGATTCTATCCCTGCCCCACCATGGATGCAATAGATGTTGCCGAGAGAGCCAACATCATTCACCTCTATGCATTCGGCTGCGGGATGTATATCCCCATAACCACCGGCCTCCTCTACATCAGCACACTCCCATGTTACTTCGACTGCCTCCTTCTTCTTCTCAGCTCGCGGTTCAACCGGAGTTTCTTGCCGAATCAACCCCCGAAGCTTTCCCTCTTTCAGGAGTTTTTCTATCAACCACCGGAGGGCCCGGCAATCCTCAGTCTGATGCCCCTCTTCTTTATGATATTCACAATAAAGGTTTGGGTTCCGATTGCGAACTTCTGATTTCAAAGGAGGGGGCCTTTTAAAGTCAGGCCTCTTCTGAAGAATCTGCACGACCTCATTCATGGTGACGTTGAGTGGGGTGAACGAATCTTGTGATTCATCATATCGGATGGATGGGATAGGTGGAGATGGTTGTGCGATGTATTGTGGCAGATATACGGGCATGATTTGCGGAACTCCCATGGGTTGAGTGGGTGCGATGGCCAACGGCGGCTTCTGATCTTGAAACCGTTGATGGCCAATGAATGGTTGCTTGGGCTTAAGATTCCTTCCCCTTTGAGCCCGAGGCTCGAAATCAGGCCGAGACGAGTGATTATAACGTTGCTGATGGGTTGATGCAGAATTGAACTGATCGTTGTCGCTGAGCAACTTGGCAACGTAACCCGGATTAGTCTTTTCCCCCCTGATGAATTTGTTTGCCAGACTAATCATTTCTTGATATGTCTTTGGTTCCCTGATTTGGGCTTCAAACTTCAGTGGCCCCTCCCTAAGGCCATGCATTAGTGCGACCCTATATAACTCCGGATCGACGTTTTGTACCTCCATTATTTCCCTTTGGAAACGATCGACGAAACGGGCCCACGTTTCGTTTTCTTGCTGTCGTATCTCGAATAGGGCTGCCGGACCATTCTTCCTCTTTTTAGAGGTAGAGAATCGAAGCAGAAATTCTCTACGCAACTCCGCAAAACATCTGATAGATCGAGGATGCAATCCATAGAACCATTCTCTGGCCTGCCCATCAAAGGATGTCACCAGGAGCTTGCACTTTGTTGCATCAGTGATGGTCCTCAGAGCAACAGCCGATTCAAATGCCTGGAGGTGTATTGCTGGATCGGATTCCCCACTATATGCCGACATACGTGGTTCTCGAAAGTTGTTTGGGGCCGGCTCTCCTCGGATTTCGTCGGTGAAGGGAGAACTCTCCTCGGCATCCTCGTACAGAGGGAAAGCAGGGTTATAAGGGATCTCGGCTGCGGTCATTGGCGGACAGGCCGCATGATAGGAGCGGGCAGGTGCTCCAGCCGGATATGATTGGAAGGCGGCGACCTCAGGCGGATAGGGAAAATGAGCGGCCTGAGAGGTCGCCCCTTGAAAGTCAAGGACCCGAGCTGGCATACATCGTGCGGCCTCTTGGTAGAGATTCGGCCGGTCCGCGGAACCTTCTTGTGGTGGTCGGGAATGAGCGACTTGCGCGAACGGATATGGAGGTGGAGGAGGTAAAACAGGAGTGACCGCCTGGGGAGCCGCGGCCTGCTGAGGGGCTAACCGCTCGGTTAGTAGAGTTAGGGCCTGAGTGATCGCGTCCAGACGCTGATCAGTCGCCTGCCGAGCCTGGTCGGCCTCTCTCTTTGTCTGTTCCAGAGCTTCCCACAAAGAGTCTTCACTGTGGTCGGATCGGTCTCTTGGAGGGAGCTGGCGGTCTGACATTCTGAACTAAGGATTTCGCTGACAGTCTGCGATCTGAAGGTCGCGTGTTTCTGTTCGATTCAAAAGTGCGCCTCCGAAGTGAAACGAGGGTTGCGGACTATCAGTTACTATTTAGTTGAAGAATTCAGACCGCTAGCAGCGGTCGAGGCCAGACTTCGCCCGTCGCGGCAAATGCCACTCCTGCGACGGGCTTTCCTTTGATTGAAAAGAAGCGGTTACAAATGTGAAAGAACAGAAGCCGGCCGGTCAACAGTTCGCGAGACCTGAAACTCGAGACCGGAGCTCAGACAAGCGAGCTCTTGGATTCGAGTGTGCGTGTCTTGGGAACAGTGCCGCCCCCTATTTATAGGCTTGGGGGCCTGCCCGAATGGGCAGGGATAGAATAACCTCCTGCCCGGGTACAGGAGAAACGGGCAGGCGGTGACGGGATGCACAAAGAAGAAAAAGAAAGGGGCCGCGCGATCCGACGGCCTGCCTTCCTGACCTGTCTTGCTTGCGGCTGAGGACACCGGGACCAAGTCAATAATGCAGACCGCGCGGCTTGGAGATTGAGGTCGCGGTCTGCCTTCTGGTCATGACTTAGCCGATCTTCAAGAGGTAACTTGGATAGCCTTCGATCTGGAGCCCCGGCCTGTTCTTCGGGGCTGGAACTTCGAGTTTCTATGGGACAACCCGCGCGGCCTTCTTGCTGAGACCGCGGATGAACTTCTTGCCTTGGCTCTTTGACGATCTTATCTCTTTGGCTCTTTGGCTCTTTGAACTGAGAACCGCCGACCCCGGGACCCAGCGGCTTGGCCCAGGAGTCCGAGCGGTCTGACAATGGTTCAAACTGAGAAGCGGTTTTCCGGGCAAACAATAATGGATGTGGTTGATTGTACTATGAAGCCGCCCGACATCCCTTTCAACCTGCGTAGCGGCGATCATGCGGGGGGTTGCGGTGGACTCATCAATCATTGGATCAGCCACTCGAACCGGGGAGGATTTGAGCCCGCCCAATAGTTGGGCGGCTAGCAACCTCCATCCCATCATTCATACTTCGCCGGCCCGCAGCGATTTCCCGAGTTAACCGCAGGAATTTATCCTGATAATATCTCGAGTCATCCTCGGACTTGGCAGACGCTCTCTTCTCCTTCTCTAACTGGGCGGTCAGAGTAGTGACTTGCGCCACCTTGGCTTTCTTCTCGGCCTCCACTGCAGCTCGCGCGGCCTCCACTGCAGATCGCGCGGCCTTAAGCTGAATCTCCAGGCTCTTCTCCCTCTCGGTTCTGGATCTCCTGTCGATCTCCATCTGCGCCTTCAGCGCCTCTTCAGCCTTCTTCCTTGCCATTCGCTCGGCCTCCAGAGCGGTCCGAGTGGCGGCCTCCCGGTCTTCCACCTCCTTCAAACGAACCCTCAGGTTTGCTAGATCTTCCTCGAGATGCTCAAACAGTTGCGGCCCTTCTTGCGAAGTCGTCGCACAGGTCGATACCAGGGGAACCAATGGAGGCAGGCTGGACATAAGGTCGCCCGGCTTCACAATTTGATCCTCGCTGTCTGCAAGAAGCCGCGAGGTTATGAAAAACAAGAGCATGCAACGCTATATATGTACAAAAGTGGGCATATATATAAGATCAATGCCTGGGCGCATAGGCCGCTTAGACGGTTCCGGGTCCATCCTCCGTTGTTGCTCACGCCAGAGTCTCTCCTTACTTTGCCTAGCGGAAGAGGACCAGGCCGCTAAGGGGAAATAGCTCGGCGGCGGGTTCAGTAATTGATTTCGACGGGGCCGCGGAATGAAGAAACGGACAGTTTTATAATCCGCAGGGCGCTTACCTGGCGCAAAAGGATCAGGCCGCAACAGCTTGTTTAAAGCCCGTTTCGCCCCCTCCTTCTTCACCATCATTATCTCCTTCCTGGTCATCACTGGGGGAACCTCCTCCCGCTCCTTCAGCACCTCCCCGAGTTCTTTCGCTTTCTGCTCAACCTCCAAGGTGTCCCGGGTAGCAGCTTCTCGCTCTTCGGCCTCCTTCTGAGCGGTCTCCTCAGGCCAGGCTGTGATATTGGTAGTAGGGGCAGTTCGCTTTGAAGCCATCGGGCTGTCAAGAAGCTTATCTCGCCTCACCAGTTCATCCATATCCTGAAAAATCCCATTAAATGATAAACTACTCGCCGAATCCGGAATCAGGCCGCCAGGTTTCGCATCAGTGGTAGCCGGCGAATCATTCACCTTAGCGGATGGGGGAGTCACTAAGCCAAGCTCCTCTTTTAATCGTGGGTTGGTCTGGAGGCGGGACTCGGCTGGTTTCTTAAAAGCCGCCCTTTCCTTGGAGCCTAGCCTCTTAACCTTCTTGGTTATTCGGTCGGTCACTGGCCCGGTCTTCTTTCTCTTCTTCTCTTTCTTACCCGAAGCTGGACTGACTTCTTTAGAGGGGTCGGGATAATCGTCCACGGATAGAGGGGTACTCAGGACGCCCAGCCTCAGTGAGCTAACCGCCTCTTCCTCCAAATCCATGACTAGCAAATGAGAATTCCCGGATGGGGTGATTTCCATGCCAAACGAGTCGGACCCGCCGACTTTCTTTGAAGGGCTGCCAGAGTCAACTTTTCTAGAAGGGGTGGCCTCCCCTTTGTTCAGCGGGCTGACGGCCTGTTGGCCGAGGTCTCTGAGAGGAATCAGCGAGTCGCTAGGAGAAGGCCCCGAACTCTCCGCTGCAGGCTCTGTAGGAGTCTTGGGGATTGTTGAGTCCGCATCGGCCTTGGAACTATCTGCCGCGGTTTTCTCAGACCGCTCCCTCTTTTTTTGGTCTTTCCGGTTCTGCTTGTCCTTTTCCTTCCTCGACTTCTCCGTTGATTCGCGCCTTTTGCCTTCCTCCTTCTTCTGATCACCGGCAGGAACCACGCGGTCTAACATGGTGTCTAGGAAGTCCATCGTTGAAGAATTATCGGGCTTAAAAACTATAACCGCAAATGGCGAGTAATATCCCGTGATTTCAGAAAAAACTCTGCAGAATGAGTTCTCTGGTTCTCTTATAGAATTCAGGACAAGTCGGAAGCGGTCTCCCGGCTAAAGCTAATATTTTCGAAAATCCCTTGGGATTTGAAAATATGCGGGGATTATGTTTACCCGGAAAACCGCTTCTCGGGTTGGATCATTGTCGGACCGGGCGAACTGCTAGGTCAGGCCGCTGGGTTCCAGTTCAGGGCAAACCAGCCAGGCGGTCTGATGACATTTCGGACCGCTCCAAGATTGAAGATTATCAAAAGCCAAGACAAGAAGGTTATCCGCGGTCTCAAGTAGGAGACCGCCCGGGTTGTGCCATAGAGACTCAAGGTTCAAGCCCAGAAAGCAAGCCGCGGTCTCAGATCGGAGACCACCCGGGTTGCATTGTGAAGATCGGCCAAGGTCACGTCCAGAGGGTAGATCGCGGTCTCAAGCCAGAGGCCGCTCGTTCTACATCATTGACTTGGTCACGACATCTTCAGCCAAAGGTCAAACGGGTCGGAAGGGCAAGCCGCCAGGCCGCGCGGCTTCTTTCTTTTCTTCTTTATGTATCCCGTCACTGCCTGCCCGTTTCTCCTGTACCCGGGCAGGTGGTTATTCTATCCCTGCCCATTCGGGCAGGCCCCCAAGCCTATAAATAGGGGCGGCACTGTTCACAAGGGGCACACACTCGAATCCGAAAGCTCGCTTGCTTGAGCTGCGGCATCGAGTTTCCGGTATTGCGACTAGTCTAGCCGGCCGGCTCACTTGTAAACCGCTGTAACCACTTCTCTTCAATCAAAGGAAAGCCCGTCGCAGGAGTGGCATTTGCCGCGACGGGCGAAGTCTGGCCTCGACCGCTACTAGCGGTCTGAATTCTCTAACCAAATAGTAACTGATAATCCGCAACCTTCGATTTCCTTCGGAAGCGCACTTTTGAATCGAACAGCATCGGTCAGGGTTCTTAGTGCTATGGCTGACTCAAAAGCTTGAAGATGGAGGGCTGGATCAGCTTCTCCGTTATAGGCTGCCAGACGTGGCTCTCTGAAACCATTCGGAGCTGCCTCGCTCCGGATATAATCCACGAATGGGGAAGTCTCTTTCATATCTTCGTACAGAGGAGGAACATTGTAATAAGACATCTGACTCATGGTGGCCTGGGGATAAGCCGCCCGACCTGCGGCGGTTTGTGGATAAGCAGCCTAATAAGATCTGGCAGCGGCTTCTGGCGGACAGGCCGCCGGATTGGACAGGCGGGCTGCCTGAAAAGTCGCCTCCTGGAAATCCAAAATCCGGGCTGGCGTGTTCTGGGAGGCTTCCTGGTAATAACTCTGTCGTGCGGCAAAGTCTCCCTGAGCCGACTGGCAAGCTGTGGCTTGTGGAAGCTGGTATGGAGGGGGAGGAGGAAGGACCGGAGTGACCGCTTGGTTAACCGCGACCTGGGGAACTAGTCGCTCGGTTAACACGGCCAAGGATTGGCTGATCGCCTCCAGGCGCTGGTCAGTTGCCTTTTGAGCTCGCTCGGCCTCACGCTTGCTTTCTTCCAGAGCCTCCCATAGTGAATCCTCACTATGGTCAGAGCGATCTCTAGGAGGGAAATGGCGGTCTAACATTTCTTCGAAGTTTTCACCAACAATCTGCGATCTGAAGGTCGCATGTTTCTGTTGAAACCAAAGATGTACCCCCGCGGTTTGCGACTAGAAAGACGGAGGTTGCGGAATGCTGGTTACTTAGAGAGAAGAGAATGAGACCGCTAGCAGCGGTCGAGGCCGGACTTCGCCCGTCACGGCAAATGCCACTCCTGTGACGGGCTTTCCTTTGATTAGAGTAAGAGAGTTACAACGGGTTACAAGTGCAAGCCGGCCGGTCAAGCAGGTCGCAAGACAGGGAACTCGAGTCCGCAACTCAAACAAGCGAGCTCCTAGATTCGAGTGTCCGTGCTTTGGGAACGTTGCCGCCCCCTATTTATAGGCTTGTGGGCCTGCCCGAACGGGCAGGGATAAAATAACCGCCTGCCCGGGTACAGGAGAAACGGGCAGGCGGTGACGGGACTCAGAAGGGAAAGAGAAGAGAAGCCGCGCGACTTAGCGGCTTGGGCTCCCGGTCTTCCTTTGGCTTGGCCTGGAGGTGTAGTGACCAAAGCGACGTTTCAACCCGGGCGGTCTCATACCAGAGACCGCGATTTGCCTTTGGGACTTGTCCTTGGCTGATCTTCATTCTTTGGAGACGACTTGAGGGCTCAGACCGCCCGGTCTGCGTTGGTTGGTGCTGGATGTCTTTTACTGAGACTGGTCCGGGCGATCTTGAGCTTTAGACCGCCCAGTCTGGGAGTAGTACCATTCGGAAGCGGTCTCTTGGGTAAACATTTGTGTTTTAATCATATTATGAAAAATCTACTACAAAAATTTAAAATTCAAAACTTACAAAAATATGTTTTTTATGATTTTTCTGTTTTTATTTGATTTAAAAAAATGATAAAACAAAAAAACGGTATGATCTTTATTGCCAATATCAAGCATGTATGAATTCTATTATTTAGAATTATTTACAATGTTAAACCTTATTTCTTCAAATTACTATGAACATTGTTTTGCTTATCATGCTTTGATATATCTATTTAAAGTGCATCAATTGTATTGAAAAATGTGTAGATACAAGCTTAGCATGCCTCTAAGTTTGAGTAAATGTTTTATGATTGATAATGATACATTTCACTCACTTATTTTGGTAATCAACGTGTGTCTAAATCTAAAAATGCTTGCTTGTGTTTTGTATTTGTACAATGAATTAAAACTTGCATAAGTTTATTGCCTACACTACATTTGAATTGCACTTATGACATCTAGAAAAGTGGTTAAGTTAAAATTTTTGGTTCGCAAAACAAGTGTATTCGGAGAATGTTGTCTCACAAATGTGAACAAAAAAATTATATATGTAGACAAATATAACTCCACCAAACACTACTTGAACCTCCTAATAAGTTTTCATAAGCATTGTGAGGTTGAGCACCTTGGAAAGAATAGTAAAGTGGCTTGTGCAAACCTTAGTTATTACACCACTTTGTTAAAAAATTATGTGCATTAAAGTGTGTGAAAGTAATTTACTTGTGTTTTATTGTGCATTTTACTTTACATATGTCTTGTGTTTTGGTGATTTAAATCAATTGTTAACATTGCCCAAAATACACTTATGTGCACATCATTATCTTTCATAACACTTCTTCTCATGAGTATTGGATTCTATGCTTTATCTATACTACTCTTTATATAAAAATGCACTAGATAACCTAGCATGATCTCTACAATGTTTTGGTATCTTTTGAACTTAAAATTAAGTAACATTGTAGTATGATCTCTCTTTGATATGTTCATTTCATGCTTGGTATCCTTATAAAAAACTTTGAGATTTCAAAAAGGTTACAACATCTTTACATTTTGAACTTAAACTCATATTTATAATTATGATCTTCATGCTTACACAAAGATGTTTTCTATAATCTTCCGCTTACTCACAACTCTTATTCTTTTTATTTGAAATCTCTTATATAAAATGCTTAAACTCTTTATCATTTCATATATTACAAAAGCTCGATCATGCTTTATCATTTCTAAGAAATGCCTCCTTACTATCCTCACCCCACCTTCTTTTGATAATACCAAAAGGGGGAGATTAATTGAAGAAATCTATATATGAGAAATATAGATAAATAAGGGGAGGCCATAATTCATGAAATCTATCATTTAGGGGGCGTAACACATAAATTGCATTTATGTAGGGGGAGCATTAAGATAGGGGAAGTATGCACAATTTCATCATGCTTATCATATACTATAGTTGCACTTTTATCTTGCTTATCTTATCTATAAACACTATTATTGATTTCTAGCTTAGAGGATTTGTTATTATCAAAAGGGGGAGATTGTTGGGCATGTGTGTCACATCCCTTTGTTTGAGAATAACAAATCCCATATTGTATTTGATATTGCTTGTAGTGTGTTTATAGTGTGCAGGAACTATAGGTGCAATACTCCACAGGTAGAAAGCAGCTTGGAACTATCTTTTGAAAGGAGCAGCGCTACCGCCAGCGCTACCTCTACCGCCAGCGCTATCTCTCACTACCGCCAGTGCTATCGATACCGCAAGGCGCTATCTCGAGTTCGTGCACAGCGACGGTTTCGCAACCGCTACCGCTACCGCTACCGCCAGCGCTATCTCCCGCTACCGCCAGCGCTATCGCTAACGCCAGGCGCTATCTCCAGTTCGTGCACAGCGCCACGCCGCCGACGGTTTCGCAACCGCTACACACGAACGCTACCTCCGGCACTAGCCACTACCGCAGGCGCTAGCCACTACCGCAGGCGCTAGCTCCAAGTTCTATAAAATGGTGGGCTCTCTCTCGTTTTGGTTAGAGATCCCAGAGAGGTTGCTTGTGCCACAATTCCAGTGCTATTATGCAGCCGAAGATGGATCTCCCACAAAAAGCTTAAGGAGAATTCTGGAGGAGGGCTACGTCACGCTACATCCGAAGGACGATCGCTTCGACAACGCTTATACTACAGCGATCCTTCATCCTCAACTCCAGAGATCTCATATAGGGAGTTTTATTATTATTTTCATTATTTCCATTCCATACTTTTTTGTAACCGTTTAGTGAAATCGCCTTGTTTTTGGCGACTAGTTCCTTGCGCGGCTTAGGGGGAATTCCCTGCGTGAGTTGGCGACTAGGTTTAGGGGATTAGATCTAGGGGGTGCTCGAGGCCATATTCGGGGAAGGATTGGCTAGAGCGGCTTGAGGCCTTATCCGGGGAAGGATAGGCTAAAGCCAACTGGTTTGTGGGGATACAAGTCGGTATAGAAAAGGAAAAGAAATTTACTTTTGTACGCCTCCGATTTCTAGCGATATTGAAATCAAATTTGTAAACACCTTTTTTATATAAATACAATCATGTCTTTATTTGTGTTTACTTGATTTCTCTCCTTTGGCGTTATCTTTAATATATTGGTTACAAAGTTTTTCAATTCAAATTACTTTAACTAAATTGTTTATTTCAATCTCTTAATCATAAAACAATTTAGTACTTATTTCTAAAGATGAAATTATGATATTCTCACAAATTAGCTAAATTGTTATTTTGCCTTTCTCAAACAATTTAGTAATTTCAATAAAATTTATAAAAAGAATTTTATTCCCTTATTCACCCCCCCCCCCCCCCCTCTAAGGGCGCCGTAAGATCCAACAGGTAATAAGGTATTTAGCTCGAAAGGAGACCTAAACTTCAAACACCCGTAATTTTTGATCCGGTTGTCCAATTTTCGCCCACAATACCTTTCCGGAATGAGATCGGGGCCCTAAATCAAATGGAGAAAAATTTTAACCCATTCAAGCTCGTTTAGAGGTCGATATATAGTGGGTTGTACTGTTAATGCGAGATTTAGCTCCAAATAATACATAAATTTCCAAAATGAAAGAATTTTAGATACAGTTTGTAGTGAAAATGAGAGATTTAGCTCCAAATGACACTCAAACTTTATTCAACAATAACTTCTGATCTGGTTGTCTGATTTTACCCCCATAACATCTTTTAGGAATGAGCTCAGAGCCCTACATTCATTGAAGCACTAGTTTTACCCATTGCGGTTCATTTAGTTGTCGATATATAGCGAGTTGCACTGGTAAGGCGAAATTTAGCTTCAAATGACACCTAAACTTGAAACATCCATAAATTTTGATCAGGTTGTCTGATTTTTGCCCACAAAACCTCATCGAAATGAGATCTGAGCCCTACATTCAATAGAGAGCAAGTTTTACCCAATCTATTTCATTTAGTGGTTGTTATACAATGAGTTGTAGTGGTAATGTGGGATTTAGCTCCTGCTGACACCTTTTCGTAATGAGCTCAGAACCACACATCCTATGGAGATTAGGATTTACTCGATCGAGTTCATTTAGTGGTCGACGGATAGTGGATTGCAGTGGAAATGTGGGATTTTGCTCCAATTGACACCTAAACTTCAAACAACCATAACTTTGATCCGGTTGTCTGATTTTTGCCCACAAAACCTTTTCGGAATGAGATCAGAGCCCTACATCCAATGGACAACAAGTTTTACCCATTCCACTTCATTTAGTGGTTGATCTACAGTGGGTTGCAGTGATAATGTGGGATTTCGCTCCAGATGACACAAAAACTTCAAACAGACAGAACTCTTGATCCAGTTGTCCAATTTCTGCCTACAATACCTTTTTAGGATGCGTTCAGAGCCCTACTTCTAATGGAGAGTAGGATATAACCATTCAATTTTGTTTATTGTTCGATAAACAGTGGGTTCCAGTGGTAATGCAGGATTTAGCTCCAAATTACACAAAAACTTCAAGCAGCCATAACTTTTAATCTGATTGTTCGATTTTTGCCAACAACACTTTTTCGGAAAGAGCTCATATTCTCCATCCAACAGAGAATAAGATATACCCATTCGAGAATAACACAACACCTTTCCGGTTGTCTGATATTCGCCCACAATACCTTTTCGGAATGAGATCGGAGCCCTAAATCCAGTGGAGAACAATTTAAACCCTTTGCAGCTTGTTTAGAGGTCAATATACAGTGATTTGTGGTGGTAATATGAGATTTATCTCCAAATGACACATACACTTCAAAATGGCAGAATTTTTAATATCGGTTGTATTGAAAATGAGAGCTTTAGCTGCAAATGACACTCAAACTTAAAACAGCAACAACTTTTGATGCGGTTGTCTTATTTTACCCCACAACACCTTTTCGGAATGAGCTCAGAGCACTACAATCATTGGAGCACAAGTTTTACCAACTCCAGTTAAATTTAGTTGTCGATATATTGTTGGTTGTAGCGGCAATGCAAAATTTAGCACCAAATTACACCTAAACTTCTAACAGCCATAACTTTTGATTTGTATGTTTTATTTTTGCCCACAACACCTTTTCGGAATATGCTCGGTGGCATACATCCAATGGAGCACAATTTTAAACTATTCCAGCTCATTTTAGTGGTCAATATACAGCGGGTTGCAATGGTAATGAGGGATTTAGCTCCTCTTGACACATAAGCTGTAACAACCATAACTTTTGATCTGGTTGTCCGATTTTTGCACACAACACCTTTTGTAATAGCCATACACGGCGAATGCCACTCCTGTGATGGGCTTTCCTTCGATTGAAATAAAGAGATTACAGTGGGCTGCAAGAGCAGAAAAGAAGAAGCCGGCCGGTCAGACAGGTCGCAAGACGGGAAACTCGAGACCGCAGCTCAAACAAGCGAGCTCCTGGATTCGAGTGTGCGTGTCTTGGGAACGTCGACACCCCCTATTTATAGGCTCGGGGGCCTGCCCGAAAGGGCACAGATAAAATAACCGCCTGCCCGGGTACAGGAGAATCGGGCAGGCGGTGATGGGATACAGTAAGGAGAAAAGATAGAAGCCGCGCGGCATGGTGGCTTGCACTTCCGATCTATCTTGGCCGGGGACTGAAGATGCTGCAACCCGAGTGATCTCCGTCTTGAGACCGCGGCTTGCCTTCTGGACTGAGCCTTAGAAGTCTTCATGGCGCACCCTGGGCAGTCTCCGACTTGAGACCGCGGCTTGCCTTCTGGACTTGAGCCTTGGAAGTCTTCATGGTGCACCCTGGGCGGTCTCCGACTTGAGACCGCGGCTTGCCTTCTGGACTTGAGCCTTGGAGATCTTCAATCCTTGGAGACAATCTGAATTCTATCAGACCGCCCGGTTTGTGTTGGTTGGTGTTGATAGACCCTGTTAAGTCTGAATCGGGCGACTTATATTCTCAGACCGCCGGTTTGTGAGGAAGGCAAGTCGGATGTGGTCTTCTGGGTAAACATAATCCCCGCATATTTTCAAATCCCGAAGAGATTTCGAAAATATTAGTTCTAGCCGGAGACCGCACCAGTATTGCCTCGTGGGTTATAAATGTTCTGGAAGCTTCTGTTTCCGCATAATTGAAGTATTATCACGGATCGCTACTCGCCTCTCGCGGTCAGAACCCTCTGGCTACTAAGCCCGATCAAGATGGTGAATGTTATGGCCGAGCTCGAAAACCGCCAGAAGTCGACCAAAGTCCGTGTGGGAGACTGCGAAAAATAGAGGAAGAAGAAAAAGAAGAAGACCCATCAACCCGAAAAGGTTGATCTGTCCATCACTATTGCTTCTACGGGCAAGCCGACTGATATGCCCCTTTTGTTAATAGTTGATTTGACCGAAGACGAAGTGGGTGGTTCCAACCCGCCTCCAGCCGACTTGCTTCCCCCTCCTAGTAAGGAGTCCAATCCGCCTGTTCTTGCAGACAAGATGAAATCCGAAGCATCCCTTTCGAAACCGACGGCGGCGATTCTTTCAATATCGAGATCACCCCTTCCAGGGGTTTTAATCTGAAGATGAGGGATGATGGAGAGATGGTTGATTCTCCCAAGTCGAACGAACAGCAGAGCCTGGTGCCGCAGGTGAATGTCGAAGATAGCTCTGTTCGCTCGCAGCAAGTCGGGCAAGAGTCGGCTAATAAGCGGAATAGAGCAGAGACAACCACAGAGAGGCTTTTGAGGAAAGCCAAGAGTTTGAAGGCGAGGAATAGGGCGGCCTCAAAAAAACTGGGAACGGGTAGTCTCCAAGGCAAGGCACGCGAAAGGGAAGTTTCTGAGGGCCTAACAACCCCCTCCCCCAAGTCGGACGACCAGGCTCCTACTGATGCTCACAGCATATCTGTGAGAGATATTATCAAGGACTTGGATTCTCTCCAGAAGCTGGACGAATTACTGGGGACTTTTGCTGACCTGGGTTCGGTCGACTTCCCCGGAGAGGATGCGACCAGAGTTAAGAAAGCTCCCCTGGCTGAAGATGCGACCGGAATCGAGAAGGCCGTCCTGGCTGAGGACGCGGCCAGAATTAAGACGGCAGCCCTGGCTGAGGATGCGACCAGGATCGAGAAGGCCGCCCTGGCTGAGGATGCGACCAGAGTTAAGAAAGCTCCCCTGGCTGAAGACGCGACCAGGATCGAGAAGGCCGCACCGGCTCCCGAGGATTCTGTGATGGCCGGGCTGCGGTTTATAAGAGCGAAGGCGGAGAAAGTGAGAGATCAGCTGAGCAAACGGCCGCCACCGCCGCCCAATCTTCTTTTGCAAGGTAAAGGGGTCGCGAATTACCGCCCTGTTCATTTTTTCAAAACACGATCTCGAAACAAGTCGCACGACTTGTTACTGAACCCGTCACTTAGTTTCTTTCCCTCCGCTGCTCAATTTTCTGCTGCCAAGCGGAGGCAAAATGAGAGGTCGTGGAGAGAGCAGTGTCGAAAGATCGATTCCGAGCAAGCAAGGCGACCTATCCGCCCCAACTTTACCCGAACTGCTGCGGCTTGTAAGCAAGGAGAATTTGGAAAGAGCGGTCTTCTTTTGACAGTCCCCCTATTATATAAAATTACTTTCGCCCGACCTTTATGACTGTCTTTTTTATTGCAGACAATCGTGATTCTATCCCGAAGCCGGGCGAACTGGTGACTTATCTTCCTCCGCTGGATTCATCCCTTCTGAGTTCCTCAGTGAACCCGCATACCCGGATGGAGGAGGAGATGGCCGGTCTCCAAGAGAATTTTGAAGCCCTCAAGAAGCAGTTAAAGGCCCTCGAAGACCGGGAGAGAGCCCCCCAAGATGAGAAGGCCGCAATGCGGGCTGAGATGGATGCTGAGCGGAGAGAAAGCCGGGCTACGATAGAGACCGAGCGAAAAGAACGACAGGAGAAAGAGAAGGCGCAGCAAGAGCAGGTGGCTGCGCTGACCCCCCGACTTGATAGGGGAAAGAAGGAAATCCACAAGCTCGAGGAGGACTGTGCTTACTATAGGGAAAAGTATCTCCATCTGACAAGGGAGGTCGGCAGAAGCCGGCGTCCCCTTAATGCTGTTGATGAAGGTCGGCGTGGATCACACCGCCCGGATGTTGGGACGAGCTCAACTCTTCCAGCGGTTGGGATGATCCACCCTGCTGTTAATGTAAATGAGGCCTCAGCGGCCCTACCTGCTCGCGTGATCCCGGCAGCGCGAGTAGAGCGGGATGTCGCGCGGCTTCAGAGCATGGTCAACCACCTTAATCATAGTATTAATCAGATGCAAGGAACTGTTCTTCAAATCGGTGTCCATGTCGCGTGACTTCATAGAGAGGATGTGCCGAGTGATACCCGCTAGTGATGAGCGGTTTTAAGACAATCGTTTGTACTTAATTTTGTGATAGTTAATTTGTTTTGCAAACCGTGCGGTCTGTTTATTTGAATGCGTTTATTTTTTCCATTGTATATTGACTGATGTCTGCGAATTATTTTGCAAACCGAGCGACTTGTTTCTGCTGTTCTTTAAACTGTTTTCTTGGATTTTACTTCCTGTGGTTTGCTGCTAATGAACTAGCTTTCTGTACGAAAATTTGTCCGCGCGGGTTGATTAGGTTAGCCGCAACATGACCTTTGCTAAATGCAGATCACTTACTCTTATAAGTAGCGCTTTTCCGAAGACCCTTTCAGCAGAATCTCAAGAATGGGACCAAAGCGCCAGCCGAAGCGACCTGCTAAGGTGTCCGCTACTCGATCTGCGGAAGCTTTAGCATTCCATTCGGCAGACCATGAGGAATGCCGCCTGACTAAAGCAGAATTGGATGAGTTTGTCGACAAGCAAATGATAGGGAGTCCGCTGCTCGCGCGACTTCCGCTCCGCGATGATCGGATAAATTCCTCTGGACCAAATCAGATCGCCATCCCAATCGATCATTTCAATTGCGGCTTTAAATTCCCAATATCGATTGAGCTCGTCGCGGTCTTCGACCATTATAGAGTTGTCCCCGGCCAAATCTCCCCCAACTCGATGGCTGGCATATGCCGCTTCATATCTTATCTGCGATCTGAGAGAGTCCGCTTCTCGATGGATCTCTTTAGGAACATCTTCTCGGTGCGGGCTATCCCGGACTCCGAGTCGAACGTGTTCAAGGGCCACCTATACTTCAGATGTCGGGGGTTGAAGATGGTCAACCTTGCGAATAAGGTCACGTCCTGGTCAGAGAGATATCAGATATTCGAAGGCCGGCTTGGCCTGTTGAATCTGAACCCACAGGTGCGGCCAGAGGAGGCCTTTCAGCAAATCACCGTCAACGAAATTGTGGTGAAGACCTGCAAACTTCTTGAGAACGGGCGGCTTAACACAATCCATTACATTCCGCTACTCGCTGAGCTGGAGAATGTCCGGCCTGAGGATAGTAAGTTTTCTTCAAACCGCTTCCTGTTTTGATACTGATCGCGCGGTTTGCTGTTCCGATACTTCCATTTCGCTTTTCCAACCGAGGCTATCGTTCCCAGGAACAAGCCGGTCAGTCCGGCAGGTTTGGTTTTGACTCAAAGGGAAAAGAGGCAGAGGATAAACAAGCCGTCGTTGTCTTACGGTGAGGATTCGGCTTCCTCCGGCGACTTCTCTCCCCTTCAATCTTTCATCAAAGTGAAGGATCTGAAAGGCCGCATGGTCCTATCCTGGCACCCGAACAGCAATGGTGTGCAGGTCTCAACTGCACTCCCCCACTGGGTAAATGAGAAATCCGGCCGACACGCAGAAGCCGTCGGCATTGCCATGTATGGCCGGCGCAACTTCAGGCGGTTAAGGAGGATTCCTGAAGAAGAGATCGCCCGGCAAGCCGCGCGGGTTGGTGCTTAACGTTTTATTACCAACCACTTCATGGGCATGACCGTCAAAAGGTTAATCAGAGCGAATGATCATTTAGAAAAGAAGGTCTCCGCATTGGAAAAGGAAGTCGAACGACTAAAGGAAGCAGAGTTGGTAAGTTATCACCTTGTTAGCCGGTTTTCTTTTTTTACCAGACCGTGCGGTCTTGCCTTTACTTCTTTTTGCAGAAAAAGTACTATGAGACCGACCCGGCCTATCAGGAAGAGCTCTTCCCCCACATAGCTGAGGGGAACGATGGAGCTTTTGACCGCCTGAGGGAGCTTGGCGGGTTGGCGCCCGGCTTTCAAAACTTCACCTTTTCAGATGCTTATCCGATCTTGCAAAAGAAGCTGGACAAGCTTAGGCAGAAAGCAAAAGGGAAGAATAAGGTCGAGAGACCAGTTCGGAGCAGAGTGATGATGAGGACGATGAAGCTGAAGAGCCCGCTGCGGCTAAGAATGGAGAGAGCGGCTCGGTCTCTGAATCCAGTGATTCTAAAGAAGAGACCGAGCGCAAGTCGGGCGAGCTGAGCGGCTCGTCTTCGTCGGGCAGCGAGGGCTATTCTCCCAACGTTTCGATTGAAGGCAACGAACATTCGAGCACTCCTGCATCTAAAAAGCTCAAGCCGGATGGGCAATAGTTATATTTTGTTCTTATTTTGAATAGCCGACGGTTTGGTCTTGTTAACCGGTCGGTTATTAAACAATGTAAAGATATTTTGCTAATGAAATGGAAAGTTTTTACCTGTCTAGTTGTTCGCTTTCTGTGACTTACTTGTAATTGTTGCGGTCTCTTTCTGTCATGAATAATTAACTTTCTTCTAATAAAGCCGTGCGACTTAACAATAGCTTGGTCGGTTCGATTACTGACCCTCCAGAATTTCAACCAGATAGCCTTTCGAACGCTCTAAATCCTGTTCGGGCTGCCTGTTTCTTCGATCTCGACTCAGCAGATGCCATATAACCCGGAAGAATATCAACCATTCATACCTTGATAAATAATTTGATGCGGTTATGATATATAGTCGGGCGGATAGAAATTCGAACTCTAGGTTAATATGAATACCGAGCCAACCAAATACGATTTTTAAGCTGCTGCAATGATTATACTCTGATCACAAATAATGCGATTTGAATGCACCCCATGCGGTTAGATGTCTCCGTATATGTGAATTCAAGCCGCGCGATTGCTTCCCGGCCTTACATAATTAATTCACAGAATAGAGAATGCCAAGTAACAAGAGAATAATAAACAGGTCGTGCGGTTAATATTTAACTCGAACGATTTGTAATTTCAGATTTCTGTGAGTCCCATTCTGGAGCATAAGCTTCAACCGATAAGCCCGTGCGATCCGTATATAACTCGGACGGTTAATGGCTTGATATTCGTAATGATTTCCATCTCGCAAGAATCATAATTACTTTCCTGTGAAGAGCCCGTTTCTACCCGAACGGATAGAACTAATACCCATAAGGATAATAGATTATAAATCGGATGATAAGACCGACCGGGTATGGTCAAGCTCAACACCCTGATAGGCCTTATAGCATTTTGTGATATCCTGCTTATTTCAAATCACCCGGTTTTATAACCAGGCCGCCCGATAACTTTGGTACCTGCTTATTTCAAATTGCCCGGTTTAATAACCAGACCGCACGATAATTTTGGTACCTGCTTATTTCAAACCACCCGGTTTAATAACCAGACCGCACAATAACTTTGGTACCTACTTATTTCAAACCACCCGGCTTAATAACCAGGCCGCCCGATACTTTGGTACCTGCTTACTTCAAATCGCCCGGTTTAGGCATCAAACCAACCGATCTGCGGTGTACCTATAAAAATCCTATTTTTCTCCCAAATGGTCTAGAATGACCATATAAGATGAGACAATTTCCTGTGATGTAACAAGAAATAGCTACAGACTCAGATGACCAAGTGGGCAGGTGGGCCTAGGCGGCGAACATTGCTTTCCTCAAGTGGTCATAAGAGCTGTAGAAAAAAGATAAGTACAGACCCAGATGACCAAGTGGGCAGGTGGGCCTAGGCGGCGAACATTGCTTTCCTTAAGTGGTCATAAGGGCTGTAAGCGGCTTAACTGCCCTCTTGCCTAGGGCTACAAGCCGAGTTGATCAATTAGGTAGGTGGGCCTAGGCGGCGAACATTGCTTTCCTCAGAGAGATCAACTCAGTTGTGGGTCCCGCTTAGGCATCGCTTGAGAGTACCCAGGAGTATTCGATGGTCACAAACTAAGATGATCTGTTGGGAAGGTGTGGTTATGCCGCGGGGGATATACCGACATTGCTTTCCTCAGAAAGATCATCAAAGGTGTAACTATATCCCTCTCGGGGCATGATAGAGCTAACATTCACCTAGACCTCCCTTGATGCAGGGGTGTGTCAGATATCAGCCGGGATCCAAGATTCCGAAGACCACCGCACGGGAATTGGCTAGCTACCACTACACATGTGCGAAAACTCCCCGCTACACATGATCTTCATGGTTTTATGCTAATGACTACAATCTGAGGGGGTTCGAGCTGAACTTGGCGATGTCTCCACGGTCCAGTGAGGATGATGTATAAAAGATATATAAAAAAGAGTCACCAGACATGGAGAAGTGTCAGTATGAGGCTTTTCATTAAAATATCCAAAAAATGCAAGAAAGTAAAGAAGACATTTTAAGGATAGAACCGTTTAAGATCGTCACCGCTCTAGTTGCGTGAGATGTCTTCTCCTTTGCTTGTCTGAAGGCGGTAAGCCCCGCTCTTTAGTACCTCTTTTACGATGAAGGGCCATGCCTGTTGAGTCCGAAATCGCACCTCCGAAGGAAATCGGAGGCTACGGGCTGCCGGTTACTTTTTAGGTAAGAAAATTGACACCGCTAGCAGCGGTAAAGGCCAGACTTCACCCGTCACGGCGAATGCCACTCCTGTGACGGGCTTTCCTTTGATTAAGAAGAAGCGGTTATAAGTGCAGGAAAGCAGGAGCCGGCCGGTCAGACAGGTCGCAAGACGAGAAACTCGAGACCGCAGCTCAAACAAGCGAGCTCCTGGATTCGAGTGTGCGTGTCTTGGGAGTGTTGTCGCCCCCTATTTATAGGCTTGGGGGCCTGCCCGAACGGGCAGGGATAAAATAACTGCCTGCCCGGGTACAGGAGAATCGGGCAGGTGGTGACGGGATATAGAAAGGAAAAAGGAAAGAAGTCGCGCGGCTTGGCGGCTTGCGCTTGCGGTCTGTCTCGTAGAGGGGCTGGAGATGCCGCGACCAAGGCGATGATGCCACCCGGGCGGTCTCCTACTTAAGACCGGGGCTTGTCTTCTTGGACTTGGTCCTTGCTGGTCTTTATGGAGCAATCCGGACGGTCTTCGACTCGAGACTGCGGCTTGCCCTTGAGAACGTGGCATGTTGCCTAGACTTGAGCTTTGTCAGCCTTCAAGATGCAACCCGAGCGGTCCCACAACTTGAGACCGCGAGTTGCCTTCTGAACTTAGTCGCTGATAGCTTTTATGGAACCACCCGGGCGGTCTGAGGCTTGAGACCGCGGTATGCTTTTGGAGACCTGGCCTTGATGATCTTCAGTCTTCGGGGGCGGTCTGAATCATATCAGACCGCCCGGTCTTGTGTTGAAACTGAACCGGGCGATCTTAGCCTTTAGATCGCCCAGTCTGGGAGAAGTACCACTAGGAAGCGGTCTTTTGGGTAAACATAATCCCCGCATATTTTCAAACTCCGAGGAGATTTCGAAAATATCAGTTCTACCCGCAAGACCACACCTGACTTGCACTCATGTCTATAAAATTACCTGAGAGCTCTTTCTTCCGCATAATTCTCCGGAAACCATGGGACGCTACTCGCCGATTGCGGTTAGGATATTTCAGGTCGGCACACCTTCAATTAGAATGGATTTCCTTGACTCCCTCCAAACTCGCGTTGATAAGGGGGGTGACCGGAAAAAGGTCGAAGAGCGGAAAGATAAAGATGCCCGGAGGAAAAAGAGTCATCGGCCGGACAAGGCCGGGTGATCTCCAAAGGCAGAACCTTCCGGATCCAAGAAGAACACCAGGGAAAAAATTGCAGAGGAGAGGAAAGCCGCCGAAGAATTGTTGGCCAAGAAAAAAGCTATAGAGAAGGAGGTGGCCAAAGTCAAAGCCGCAAGAGAAGTAGTGGCAAAGGCCGAAGCCGCCGAAGAAGAGGTGGCCAAAGCTAAAGCCGCCGAGGAAGAGGTGGCCAAAGCTAAAGCCGCCGAGGAAGAGGCGGCTAAAGCTAAAGCCGTCGAGGAAGAGGCGGCCAAGGCCAAAGTTGCTGATGAAGAAGCGGCCAAGGCCAAAGCTGCCGAGGAGGAAGTGATCAAGGCCAAAGCAGCCGCGGAGGAGGCGGCCAAAGCCAAAGCTGCCGAGGAGGAAGCGATCAAGATCAAAGCAGCCGCGGAGATCTCGCTATCTGAGGAGAAAGCCTTAGGAAAGAAGTCGATAGAGCCCGGGGCGGACCATTCTACATTTTCCTTCGACATAGATTTTACTCCATCAGGGACTCCTCTCATGAAACTGAATGTTGGAGAAGAAGGAGAAGAGTTTCTTCCAGGCCGGACGGGTCACCTACCTCGCCGGTCCTAATTTTTGATGATTCCAGCCCTACAAAGCAGACCAACCCGGAGTCGGGGAAGAAGAAGAAGAGAAAAAGGGGCAATTCGTCAGCCGAGCGAATTGCTAGGAAGCTCCAAAAGTTGAAGGCTAAGAATAGAGCCTTTAGGAAGCCGACGACGGGCTGTCTTCAAAGTAATCCGCGTGTGAAAGAGGAAATCGATCCCCCCAATACCCCTCTTGCCAAGTCGGGCGATCTTGTTCCAGATTCTGCGAACAGTGTGTCGATCGGGGGCATCCTCAGAGGGATGGATGATTTTCTGAACAAAGATATGTTACTTGATAACCCTGCGTCCTTGAGCCGAACTGTTTCCCCTGACGAAAATACCGGTGATTCTGAGAAGGCTGTACGAGAAGAGAAGGACCGGACCCTAGCCGGTCTGCGCTTAATGGGTATAAAGGCGGAGAAGATACGGGCGCAGGGCAAGCCGCAGCTGCCCGACCCATTCGCCCCAGGTAAGCCCGATGCGGGTTATGAAACTATCCGTTTCTTCATCCCGCGTTCTCGGAAAAAGCAAAACAAGTTGTTATTGAATCTACCGCCGAGCTTCTTCCTGCCCATGAATCAAAACTTAGCCTCTAGACGAAAGAATAATGAAAGGATCTGGCGAGAACAACATCGGAGAATGGACCCGGAACAATTGAAGCGGCCTGTTTATTCAGGCATTTTAACCTTATAATCATTTAATTATTCTATCCGCCTTTGGCTGTACTAATTAAAATCTTTTCTTGTAGATAAACCGGAGGACATAGTAAGGCCGGGCGACCTGATATCTAGCCTTCCGCCTCTGCCTCAGGTGTCAAACCTTGTGCCGAGATTAGATTCCGGACAGGAGAAGCTGGCCGACTTCCAGTTTCTTCTGAATAATCTGGAAGTGAAAGTAAGAGAGATGGAGAAGAAAGAGGAGGTCGCTCTGGTTGCGCTAGAAGCCGAGAGGGAAGAACGTCGAGAGGAGCATCTAATGATTAGGGCCCAGTTAGAGGCTGCGCGGGCTGACCTGGAGACTGCGCGGGCTGACCTGGAGGCCGAGATGAAAAGGCGGCCGGAGAGAGAGAGAGAGCGTTGGAGGCTCAACTAGAGTCTGAGAAGAAGGCGCGACTTGATAAGTAGAGAATGATGATAGACCAGATTGCTACAATAACCGCGCGCTTTGACAGGGAGAAGTGGATGTCCTCGAAGTTCGAGGAGGACTGTAAATATTATCAGAATAAATATCTTCGCATAACCAGGGAAGTTGACGAAAATTGACGTTCGTCCAGTGATGGAAGATTCAGGATGTTAAACCGCCCGGTTGTTGGGGAGAGTTCTAACCCCCCACCCGTTAGGGTGTCCGGCCCTACTGCGAATGAGCCCGCCGGGGTCCCTCCTGCTCGTACGATTCTTGCCGCACGGGTAGAACGGGACGCCGCGCAGCTTCACAGCACGCTCAATCACATCAACTACCATTCAAGTCAGATCTATGGCCTTCTTATTCAGACTGGCGACCAGGTCGCTCGACTTCATCGTGAGGATAACCCCCAAGAGCCACATCAGCCGTGAGCGGCTTTTAACTTTCATGAACTATGTCTGTAATAATTTTTCTTATTCGCTTCTTGGGATGATCTGACGATTTGGTTTACTTTGGATAATATTTTACTTTAGCACCTTCTGATGTGCTTATATAACCCGTATAATTTATGTCGAAAATGCCTTATGTCGAATTGATGTGCAGGTCGCGCGACTGGCGCTAAATGCTTGAGATTTTTTTTGAACTTCATTAATATGCTGATTGTAGATTTCTGTTTAATCGTCCTGACTTGCTTATGCGCAAGCCATTCTTTATTCTTGTTATCTATGTTGCTTGCGTGATATAATCTGCGCGGTTTAATGTCATATCTGCGCCATAGTTTTGTTATTTGCAGATCGCTATCTCTATAAGTAGTAACCATTACGGTGATCCATTCATACTTTCTGAAATGGCGCGAGCTAAGCAAAAGTCGTCGCGGTCTGAGAAAGTTCACGCGGTCCGAACTGACGCGGCTTCCGCTTTCCGATCGGCCAATCATAAAGAGTGCCGCTTAACTCAGAGCGAGTTGAATGATTTTGTTCAAGAATATATGGTTGATAGCAATATAACCGTTCGACTTCCTTCTCGTGACGAACGGATAAACTCCTCGTCTTCCACCAAAATTGCCATTCCTATTGACCATTTCAAGTATGATTTCAGATTTCCTCCTCCTCTTGAGGTCATCTCTATTTTCGATCACTACGGGGTTGTGACCGGACAACTTCCGCCGAATTCCATTGCCTCTATCTATAGCTTTATCTCGTATCTGCGGTCAGAGCGAGTTAAGTTTTCGATTTCTTTATTTCGAAACTTCTTTTCCGTGTGGTCTACTCCTGACGCTGGAACCTCTGTTTTTAGAGGTCACATTTATTTCGGATGCCGGGGTATGAAAGTTATCAATCTTGTGAACAAGGTTACGAGTTGGTCCGAGCGGTATGCTATGTTTGAAGGCCCCCAGGGTTATTGCAGGTCAACCCGCAGGCGAAGAGTGCGGCGGACTTTAAGTCGGTTAAGCTTGGAGAAGCTGAGCAAAAGATCTTAGAATCCCTTGAGAACGAGCGACTTGACGTGAATCATTATATTCCATTGTTCGCGAAGCTTGCAGATGTCCGCCCTAAGGATAGTAAGTTTCTCCTTAACTCGTCATTTTATGACCGCGCGGACTACTCTTCTAAGTTTCAAATTTCTGCAGCTGCCACAGTTGTTCCCTTAAACAAGCCGGTTACTCCGTCCGCTCCAGTTCTGACCCAGAGGGAGAAACGACAAAGGAAATCCGACCCGCAGTGGTCTGAAGAGGAGAGCCCGGCTTCTTCGGGCGAGTTCGAATTTCTTCGCTCTTGCAGCAACCCGCGCGACCTTAAGGGTAAGCCGACATGTGTTAGCCACCGGGGCTGCCATTTATGGCCGAAAAACTTTGAAGAGATTGAAGAGGGTTCCAGAAGAAGAACTTTCAAGAGTAGCCGCACAGGCTGGCGCATGGGGCTTTGCGGCCAATCATTTTATGGCACTTTCATATAAACAACTGGTATCAGCCCATACTTACCTGGAGAAGAAGTTCGCCGACCAGGCCGACGAGAATGCCAAACTTAAGGAGATTATTGCGGTAAGTTTTCGACAAACACTTCGGGCTTATCACTTTCAGACCACGCGACCTAACTTTTACCTTCTTTTTATAGCATCAATATGATATGGACAACCAGAATTTCCAAGACGAGGTCTTCCCACATGTAGCCAAAGGGATTGATGGTGCTCTGAATCGCCTGCGAGATCGGGACGGCCTGGCCGCTGGCTTCGAGGACACAACCTTCCCGGATCTCTATCCCGGCCTGAAGGACAAATTAAATGAAATAACCCGCCGAGCCAAGGGGAAGGACAAGGTCGAATCCAGTAGCACTGAGGAAGAGAGCAATGGAAATGAGGTCGAGAAAGAACCCGCCGCGGTTGAAAAAGAAGATGGCTCTGATGCGGGATCCAATGATTCTGATGAGACCGGGCGGTCTAGGTCTCGCCAGTCGGGCGGCTCGGGTAGCTCAAGTAGCTCGGGTAGCAGCTCCTCGGGTTCCTCCATTTCCAGTAAAGGATATTCGCCTGAGGTGGACATTACTGGCGATGAAGACTCAAGCTCTCCTGCGACCAAGAAACTCAAGCCGGACAAATAGTTCCTTTTTGTAGTTTTTTGAATTTTGCTTTTTGTTTTTGCATGACCGACGACTTGATTTTGTTTAGCCGGTCGGTCATAAATCAGTGTAAAGATATTTTGAAAATGAAATGGAAAGCTTTTACCTGTCTAGTTATTTGTTTTTCGGTAACTTACTTGCGTTCGCTGCGGTCTCCTTTCCTTTAATTAGGTCGTGCGACTTGAATATATAACTTGAACGGTCTAATATTGAAATTCTTCAACCTATTGCGAATGCTTCATAATAACCAAGAATAGCTTCCGGCTGCTGAGAAATCATGACCATGCGGTTTGAACATATTTTGTTTGATTTGACGACTCCTCATATTTGATTGTAAGTCGCGCGGCCATTACCCGACCTGATATAATCACTTTTATGAGAAATACCAAGTCATAAAGAAGCAGTCGACCGATTTGAGCGGTCAATTCTTTGATTCAGACAACTTATAATTTGAAAGACATTGCTTGTAAATACAATCAACAACAGATATACCCGTGCGATTTATATATATAATTCGGGCGGATAGAAGCCCAATCGGAAAATTGAGTGTAACCAAAGCCCGCGATTATGACCTGGCTTTTCATAATTGTTGCACCAGATTGAGAATGCCAAGTAATAAGTAAATAATCAACAGGCCGAGCGATTAGAATATAATCCGGATGGTTCACGTAACTCAGATTTCCCCATGAACATAATTAGTTAACTGCTATGTCCGTACAGTATATATAACTCGGGCGGATAGAAATTCGGACAGGAAATTGGCATAACCAACTCGTGCGATCATAACTTGGCCTTTTCAAAATTATTCCACAATATGGAATATCAAGATATTAGAAAGCAGCCGATAAGTCGCGCAATTAACATCATCGGCGGATAAACCTGAGCGATCTGTATATACTCTGGACGGATTCTTTTGCTTGATTATGAAGAGCCTCACATTATTTTGCCGAGTTCGATTGGTCTCACGACCAGGCCACCTGACAATTTTGATACCTGTTTATTTCAAACCGCAAGGCTCAAACACAAACCGCCTGGTCTGCGATATGCTTGTTGAAAAGCTGTTTCCTCCTCATTTGGTCAAAAAGACCCTATGAGATGGGATAATTCCCTGTAATGTGGTAAAGAGCAACTACAAACTCAGATGACCAAATGGGCAGGTGGGCCTAGGCGGTAGCCATTGCTTTCCTCAGATGGTCATAGGAGTTGTAGAGGAAAAGAAAAAAGACAAGTACAGACCTAGATGACCAAGTGGGTAGGTGGGCCTAGGCGGCGACCATTGCTTTCCTCAAGTGGTCATAAAGGCTGTAAGCGACTCAGCTGCTCTCTTGCCTAGGGCTACAAGCCGAGTTGATCAATTGGGCAGGTGTGGTTATGCCGCGGGGGCTATATCGACATTGCTTTCCTCAGAAAGATCAACTCAGTTGTGGGTCCCACTTAGGCATCGCTTGAGAGTACCTAGGAGTATTCGATGGTCACAGACTAGGATGATCAGTTGGACAGGTGTGGTTATGCCGCGAAGGCTATACCGACATTGCCTTCCTTAGAAGGATCATCAAAGCTGTAACTATATCCCTCTCGGGCATGACAGAGCCAACATTCACTCGGACCTCCCTTGATGCAGGTGTGTGTCAGATATCGGCCGGGATCCAAGGTTCCGAAGACCACCGCACGGGAATTGGCAAGCTACCACTACACGTGTGCGAAAACTCCCCGCTACACATGATCTTCATGGGTTTATGCTAATGACTCAATCCGAGGGGGTTCAAGCAGAACTTGGCGATGTCTCCGCGGTTCAGTGAGGTTGATATATAAGAAAGTGTAAAAAGAAAACATCAGACATGGCAAAGTGTCAGTATGGGGCTTCTTATTAAAATATCCAAAAAATATAAGAAAGTAAAGAGGACATTTTAAGGATAGAACCGTTTGAGATCGTCACCGCTCCAGGTGCGTGAAATGTCTTCTCCTTCACTCGTCTGGAGCCGGTAAGCCCCACTTTTTAGTACTTCTTTGATGATGAAAGGTCCGGCCCAATTAGGATTCAGTTTTCCGACGTTGCCTGTTCTCGCTGCTGCATCAACCTTCTTTAGCACAACGTCTCCGACTGCAAAATGTTTTACTCTGACATTCTTGTCAAAGTATTTCGCCATTCTCCTTTTAACCTCTTCCTGTCTGATGGTTGCCTCGTCCTGAAGCTCTTCCATCAAATCCAAACTATACTTGATAGCCTCATCATTTTCATCTATCCATGCTTCTCCTCCTTCCTTGCATATATAACTCTTCGAGTGACCACCTCAAATTCTACAGGAAGAATAGCTTCCGAGCCATGGGATAATTTGAATGGAGTCTCCCCCGTAGCTGAGGATGAAGTAGTACGAAGAGTCCAAAGGATGGAAGGGAGTTGGTCTGCCCAATTTCCTCTTTGATTCAAGACCCTCTTCATCAAAAGTTGCTGGATCTGCCGATTCGCTGCTTCTACCTGACCATTTGTCCTTGGATGATGCACTGAAGCAAACCGAAGATCAATTCCCACCTGATCGCAAAAGTTTATCATCTCCGGATTGTTAAATTGTGGACCATTGTCAGTGACGATTGCTAGCGGAATTCCATGCCGGCAGACTATCTCTCCACAGATGAAGTTCCTGATGATTTGAGTTGTAGTTCTTGCTAATGCCTTCGCCTCAATCCATTTGCTGAAGTAATCAATCATCACGATAATAAAGCGACGCTGACCGCTGGCTATCGGGAAGGGTCCGATAAGATCCATCCCCCATACTGCGAAGGGCCATGGCGCAGTTATTGATCTGAGTGACTGAGCTGACAAATGTTGGAGAGGGGCAAACTTTTGGCACTGAACACATCGTTTTGCAAATGCTTCGGCATCCTTCCTCATGGTCGGCCAGAAATATCCCTGCTTTAAGATTCTCTTCTCCAAAGTCTTTGCTCCTGAATGGCTACCACACTCCCCGGAATGTACTTCTTGAAGTATGGTTGGGATTTCTTCCTCGAAAACACATCGTGCTGAGGGAGAGATTAAAGTCTTCCTGTAGAGAACTCCTGCCATCAGATAATAGTATGTTGCTTTCCTTCTGAATCTTTTTCTATCTTTGATGGAATGATGAAACTCCCCCTTTGACAGAAACAGCTCGTATGGACCCTTCCATGAAGAATTATGATCAATTTGCATGAGTTCTGCTTCATCTGTTGCCGGATGAAAAAGTTCAAAGGTCACTCCCCCGGATGGAAGACCGAACTTTGACAGCTCATCTGCCTCCTCATTTTGTGTGCCTTGGAATATGCTCGATGATGAATGACTTGAATCTTCCGATTTCCTTTTTGGCTAACAGCAGATATTTCCTCAGAATTGGCTCCCTTGTCTCATAATTCCCCAAGACCTGAGAGGCCATTACCAATGAATCGGTTCTGACATGTGCATGTTCTATGCCCAGCTCTTTTGCAAGTCTCAGCCCAGCCAAAAGTGCTTCATATTCTGCCTGATTATTCGTAACTAGAAAGAAGAATTTAATAGCTTGTTCCAGCTTGATGCCATTTGGACTGATTAAAACTACTCCGGCTCCCGCGGAGTTTTTTCCAGAAGCCCCATCCACATAGATGACCCTAGCCAAAGGAGATTGCACCACCTGTTCAGAACTAGGTTCTGCTGTATCCACCAAGAAATCCGCTAAGATTTGTGCTTTGATTGCTGTTCGGGGGATGTATGATATTTCAAATTCACTTAATTTGATAGCCCATTTAGCCAACCTCCCTGAATGATCCGGCTTTTCAAGAACATTTCTTAGAGGATGATCTGTAATCACTTGGACAGGATGAGCCTGGAAATAAGGACGAAGCCTTCGCGAAGACATAACTAAGGCCAAGGCTAGTTTCTCCAAGATTGAATATCTGGTTTCTGCATCTTTGAGAATGTGGCTAACATAATATATCGGGAACTTCCTCTTCTTTTCTTCCCGAATGAGGACAGAACTTACCGCATCTGGGCCGACTCCCAAATATAAGAATAATGTTTCCCCCTCACGGGGACTTTGGAGTAGCGGAGTTGAAGTCAACTATACTTTCAGCTGCTCGAAAGCCCTATTACACTCCTCGTTCCATTCAAACTTTGATCCTCCCCGCAGTATTTTAAAGAATGGGGCACTTTTATCCCCGGATTTGGAGATAAACCTGCTCAATCCTGCCAACCTTCCTCCAAGCTACTGAACTTCCTTGGTATTTCGAGGAGGGGTCATATCAAGGATGGCCTTCACCTTATCCGGATTTGGTGCAAGGCCATCGGGAGTTAAGATATGCCCAAGAAACTTTCCTTTGTTTGCCCCAAACACACATTTCAATGGGTTTAATTTTAACTTGAACCTCGGTAGAGTAGCGAACGTCTCTACGTGGTCTTTCAAGTGTAATGAAAATGTTTTACTTTTTAGAAGGAGATCATCAACGTAAACTTCGAGGTTTCTGCCTTTTTGATGCTTAAAGATGGTATCCATCATTCTTTGATATTTTGCGCCAGCATTTTTAAGACCGAAGGGCATTACGAGATAGCAGTAACACCCATCGTTTGTGATAAATGAGGTGTGCGGGATATCGGGTTTGTGCATTTTAATTTGATGGTACCCGGAGAAAGCATCGAGAAAACTCATAAAATCATATCCAACCGCGGAATCAACTAAGACATCTATCCAAGGCAGAGGGTAGCAATCTTTGGGACACACTTTATTAAGTTTGGTGAACTCTACGCACATGCGCCACTTCCCCCCAGAGTTCTTAACCATTACAACATTCGACATCCACGTGGGATATTGAATTTCAGAAATAAAGCCTGCTTTCAGGAGTTGGCAACCTCCTCTCTGATGGGCAACGCCAGCTTGGTTGCCACTTCTCTCTTCTTTTGCTGGACGGGCTTGAACTCGGGAGATACGTTCAGATGATGGCAAGCCACGTCCGGATCCACTCTTGGCATATCCTCCGCTGACCAGGCGAAGACATTCAGGTCCTCCAAAAGGCAGGAGATCAGCTCTACTTTCTCCTCCTCCAGCAATTCAGCATTGATGATCAACTTCTTTTCTTCCCCTTCAGCGATAGGGACCTCTTGGGTTGCCTAGGCAGGTTCCAGGTGAGCCCCATCTCGATCTTTTCCTTCATCAGCAGTCCTTGAGGATTCAGCAATTTCCAGAATTTCAGCTGTGGTCTTGGGGAGTGAAATGTCGGTGATCATGTTGACAGTTCGGACGTAGCACTCCCGAGCCACCTTAGGGTTACTTCTAACCCGATACTGCCTTCCCTCGGCGGCAAACTTAAGAGCAAGATGTAAGGTGGACACTACTGCCCGGTATGCATTGACAATCGGCCTTCCGAAGATGGCGCAGTAGTTGCTTGGGGCATCCACCACCACGAAATTGATTAGCTTTATCACTCCTCCAAGAGAGACCAGGAGTTTCACTGAACCCTCTACTTCTTTCTTCTCCCCAGAAAAATGATAGAGGGGCTCGTCGGTGGAAATCAGAGGCTTTCCAGTTTTCAGGGCTTCGAAGGTTGGGCGGAAAAGGAGATTGCCAGAGTTGCCTGTGTCAATCAAGATCTTGTGGACAGTATAATTTTCGATGACGGCTTTGATGACTACCGCATCGTCAAAAGGATTGGCATTGGGAGGATGGTCATCTTGACCAAAGGTGACAATAGTGCTTTCGGGGGGAGAACTTGTAGTGGCTGCTACTTCCTGCTTTAGAACTCTCGCGATGCTGGATTTGCGAGATGATTCTACTCCAGCTCCTCCATGGATACAATAGATGTCCCCCAAGGGGCCTACATCATTAACTTCGATGCATTCGACGTGTTTACCCAGAAAACCGCTTCTCGGGTTTGATCACTCTCGGACCGGGCGAACTGCTGGGTCAGGCCGCTGAGTTCCAGGATCGGTAGCCCTCAGCTCAGGGTAAACCAGACCGGGTGGTCCAAGGTCAGTTTCGGACCGCCCCCAAGAGTGAAAGTCGCCAAAGGCCAAAATAAGAAGGCTATCCGCGGTCTCAGGAAGGAGGCCGCTCGGGTAGTGCTACAGAGATTCAAGATTCACACCCAGAAGAGCAAGCCGCAGTTTCAGCTCGGGAATTACTCGGGTTATCTTCTGAAGAGCGGCCAAGCTATGTCCAGAAGACAGACCGCGGTCTCAAACCAGAGGCCACCCGGTCTGAATCATTGACTTGGTCCCGGTATCTTCAGCCTCAGGCCAGGCAGGTCGGAAGAGCAAGCCGCCAAGCCGAGCGGCTTCTTTCTTTTTTCTTCTTTATGCATCCCGTCACCGCCTGCCCGTTTCTCCTGTACCCGGGCAGGCGGTTATTTTATCCCTGCCCATTCGGGCAGGCCCCCAAGCCTATAAATAGGGGGCGGCACTGTTCATAAGACACGCACACTCGAATCTAGGAGCTCGCTTGTTTGAGCTGCGGACTCGAGTTTCCCGTCTTGCGGACTGTCTGACCGGCCGGCTTCTCTTTTTCTGCACTTGCAGCCCGCTGTAATCACTTTTCTTTAATCAAAGGAAAGCCCGTCGCAGGAGTGGCATTTGCCGCGGCGGGCGAAGTCTGGCCTTGACCGCTGCTAGCGGTCTCATCTTTTCATCTAAAAAGTAACTGGCAACCCGCAGCCTCCGGTTTCCCTCGGAGGTGAATTCTCGGACTCAACAGAAACACGCGGCCTTCAGATCGCGGAGTGTCGGTGAAATCTCTTTTCGCCATAATGTCAGACCGTCAGTTCGCCCTTGGAGACCGCTCCGATCGTAGCGAGGACTCTCTGTGGGAAGCCCTGGAGCAGTCAAAAAGAGAAGTCGAGCGGGCTCAGAGGGCCACTGATCAGCGCCTTGAAGAGATCAGTCGGACTTTAGCAATACTAACTGAGCGACTAGTTCCGCAACAAGCCGCGGCCAATCGGGCGGTGACCCCGGTCCTTCCTCCACCTCCTCCTTACTCGCTACCGCAGGCCGCTAATTTCCACCTCCAGCAAGAAGATCCTGCGGCTAGGGAAAACTTCTATCAGGAAGCCGCGCACAACATGCCAGCTCGAGTCCTCGACTTCCAGGGGGCGACTTCTCACGCCGCCCATATTCCCTACCCGCAGGAAGGCGCGGCCCGTCTCTCCTACCCGCCTGAAGTTCCTATTCATCACTCCTACCCGCCAGAAGCAGCCGCCCGGTCTTCTTATCAGGCGGCTTGTCCGCGAATAGTCGCAGCTCCAGCGGCTTATTGCTCTACTCCTCTATATGAATACATGGAAGAGACCTCTCCCTTTGTGGACGAAGTCAGAGGGGAGCCTGCCCCCAATAATTTCAGGGAACCTCGCCTGCCAGCATTCAATGGAGAGACGGATCCCACGGTTCATTTACAAGCTTTCGAGTCAGATGTTGCTCTCAGAACCTTGACTGATGCAACCAAGTGCAAGCTTCTGGTGACCTCCTTTGAAGGACAAGCGAGGGAATGGTTTTACGGTCTGCATCCCAGATCGATCCGTTGTTTCACAGAGCTGCGAAGAGAATTCTTGCTAAGATTCTCCACTTCAAGGAAAAGAAAGAGCGGCCCGGCAGCCCTTTTCGATATAAAACAACGGGAAGGCGAGACATGGGCTCGTTTTGTGGATCGATTCCAGAGAGAGATCATGGAAATTCAGAATGTGGACCCGGAACTGTATAGGGTGGCCCTCATCCATGGCCTAAGGGAGGGCCCCCTAAAATTTGAAGCAAATATAAGGGAGCCTAAGACTTATCAAGAGATGATAAGTTTGGCAAATATGTTTATCAGAGGAGAGAAGAGCAATCCAGACTACGTCGCAAAGCTGGTAAGCGACAAGGAGTCATCGAATTCATCCTTCCGTCATCCACCATCGAATCAGTCTCACTTCGAACCCCGCTCCCAAAGGGGGAGGAACTACAAAAACAAGCAACCATTTATGGGTCATCAACGGTTTCAAGATCAGAAGCCACCGTTGGCCATCGCTCCCGCTCCATCCGCTCCCCTTCCACAAATCATGCCGGTATATTTACCACAGTATGCCGCGCAGCCACCTCCAATCATTCCATCAACCCAATACGATGATTCGCAAGACTCATTCACTCCCCTAAATGTCACCATGGACGAGGTAGTCCAGATTCTGCAAAAGAGACCAGATTTCAAAAGGCCTGCTCCCCTGAAGTCGGATATTCGTAATCGGAATCCGAACCTTTATTGCGAATATCACAAAGAAGGGGGGCATTTAACTGAAGACTGCCGGGCCCTTCGTTTGCTCATAGAAAGACTTCTGGGAGAAGGAAAGCTCCGGGGTCTAATTCGGAAAGATAAAACTGCTGAGCCAACTACCGAGAAGAAGAAGGAGAAGGAAACAGTAGAAGTAACCTGGGAATGCGCCGACGTCGAGGACGCCGGCTATTATGGTGATATCCACCCTTCTACCGAATGCATCGAAGTCAATGATGTGGGCCCCTTAGGGGACATCTATTGTATCCATGGGGGAGCTGGAGCAGAATCATCTCGCAAATCCAGCATTGCGAGAGTTCTAAAGCAGGAAGTGGCGGCCACTACAAGTTCTCCTCCCGAAAGCACTATTGTCACGTTTGGTCTGGATGACCTTCCCCCCAATGCTAATCCTTTCGATGATGCGGTGGTTATCAGGGCCGTCATTGAAAACTATACCGTCCACAAGATTCTGATTGATACTGGCAGCTCCGTCAATCTCCTTTTCCGCCCAACTTTCGAAGCCCTGAAGACTGGAAAGCATTTGCTTCCCACCGATGGGCCCCTCTACGGTTTTTCGGGGGAGAAGAAGGAAGTAGAGGGTTCAGTGAAGCTCCTGGTCTCTCTCGGAGGAGTGATAAAATTGATCAATTTTGTGGTAGTAGATGCTCCAAGTAACTACTTGCGCCATCTTCGGGAGGCCGATTCTCAATGCGTATAGGGCGGTAGTGTCCACCTTTCATCTTGCCCTCAAGTTTGCTGCTGAAGGAAAACAATATCGGGTTAGGAGCAACCCCAAAGTAGCTCGGGAGTGCTACGTCCGAACTGTCAACATGGTCACTGACGTTCCGCTTCCCAAGATCACGGATGAGGTGCTGGAGGTGGCTGAGTCTCCAGAGGCCGCCGAGGAAGGAAAAGATCGAGAAGGGGCTCACTTGGAACCTGCCCAAGTGACTCAAGATGTTCCTATCGCTGAAGGGGCAGAAAAGAAGCTGGTCATCAACGCTGAGTTATCAGAGGAGGAGAAAGTGGAGCTAATCTCTTGCCTATTGGGGAATCTGGATATCTTCGCTTGGTCAGTGGAGGATATGCCTGGAGTGGATCCAGACGTGGCTTGTCATCATCTAAACGTATCTCCTGAGTTCAAGCCCGTCCAACAAAAGAAGAGAGAAGTGGCGACCAAGCTGGCGTTGCCCATCAGAGAGGAGGTTTCCAAACTCTTAAAAGCGGGTTTCATTTCTGAAATTCAATATCCCACGTGGATGTCGAACGTTGTAATGGTTAAGAAATCTGGTGGGAAGTGGCGCATGTGCGTAGACTTCACCAAACTTAATAAAGCGTGCCCTAAAGATTGTTACCCTTTGCCTCGGATAGATGTTTTAGTTGATTCCGCGGTTGGGTATGGTTTTATGAGTTTCCTCGATGCCTTCTCCGGGTATCATCAAATTAAAATGCACAAGCCTGACATCCCGCATACCTCATTTATCACAAACGATGGGTGTTACTGCTATCTCGTAATGCCCTTTGGTCTTAAAAACGCGTGTGCAACATATCAAAGAATGATGGATACCGTCTTTAAACATCAAAAGGGCAGGAATCTCGAAGTTTACGTTGATGACCTTCTTCTCAAAAGTAAAACTTTCTCATTACACTTGAAAGACCTCGTAGAGACGTTCGCTACTCTACGGAGGTTCAAGTTAAAATTGAACCCATTAAAATGTGTGTTCGGGGCGAATAAAGGAAAATTTCTTGGACATCTTCTGACTCCTGATGGCCTTGCACCAAATCCAGATAAGGTGAAGGCCATCCTTGATATGACCCCTCCTCGAAATACTAAAGAAGTTCAACAACTTGGGGGGAGATTGGCAGGATTGAGCAGGTTTATCTCTAAATCCGGAGATAAAAGTGCCCCATTCTTTAAAACATTGCGAAAGGGATCAAAGTTCGAATGGAGCGAGGAATGTAACAAGGCTTTCGAGCAACTAAAGGGACAGTTAACTTCGACTCCACTACTCCAAAGTCCCCGTGAGGGGGAAAAGCTACTCTTGTATCTAGGAGTCGGACCAGAAGCGGTGAGTTCTGTCCTTGTTCGGGAAGAGAAGAGGAGGCAGTTGCCAATATACTATGTCAGCCACATCCTTAAAGATGCCGAAACCAGATATTCGATCCTGGAGAAACTGGCCTTGGCTTTGGTTATGTCTGCGCGAAGGCTTCGCCCTTATTTTCAGGCTCATTCCATCCAAGTTGTTACAGATCATCCTCTAAAGAGTATTCTTGAAAAGCCAGATCATTCAGGGAGGTTGGCAAAATGGGCTATTGAACTAAGCGAATTTGAGATATCATATATCCCCCGAACAGCAATCAAAGCACAAATCTTGGCAGACTTCCTGGTAGATACAACAGAGCTTAATCCAGAACAGGCGGTACAACCCCTCTGGCTTGGGTCATTTATGTGGATGGGGCTTCTGGCAAAAACTCCGTGGGAGCCGGAGTAGTGTTGATCAGTTCAAATGGCATCAGGCTGGAGCAAGCTATCAAGTTCTTCTTCCCAGTTACGAATAACCAGGCAGAGTATGAAGCACTTCTGGCTGGGCTAAGGCTCGCGAAAGAGTTGGGTATAGAATATGTGCATGTTAGAACTGATTCATTGGTGATGGCTTCCCAAGTCTTGGGAAATTATGAGACAAGGGAGTCGATTCTGCGAAAGTATCTGCTATTAGCCAAAAAGGAAATCGGAAGATTCAAGTCATTTATTATCGAGCACATCCCAAGAACGCAAAATGAGGAGGCAGATGAATTGTCGAAGTTCGGTCTTCCATCAGGGGTGTGACCTTTGAACTTTTTCATCCGGCAATAGACGAGGCAGAACTCATGCAGATTGATCATAATCCTTCATGGAATGATCCTTACGAGTTGTTTCTATCAAAAGGAGAGTTTCACCATTCCATCAAAGATCGGAGAAGATTCAAAAGGAAGGCGACATATTATTATCTGATAGCAGGAATACTCTACAGAAAAACTTTGATCTCCCCCTCAGCACGATGTGTTTCGGAAGAAGAAATCCCTATCGTACTCCAGGAAGTTCACTCTGGAGAGTGTGGTAGCCATTCAGGGGCAAGAACCTTAGAAAAGAGGATTCTGCGGCAGGGATATTTTTGGCCGACCATGAGAAAGGATGCTGAAGCATTTGCCAGGAGGTGTGTGCAGTGCCAAAAGTTCGCTCCTCTTCAGCACCTGCCCGCTCAGTCGCTTAGGTCAATAATGGCACCCTGGCCCTTTGCGGTTTGGGGGATGGATCTCATCGGGCCCTTTCCAATGGCCAGCGGTCAGCGCCGCTTTATCATAGTGATGATTGACTACTTCAGCAAATGGATCGAGGCTAAGGCACTGGCAAGAACTACTACCCAAATCATCAGGAACTTCATCTGGGGAGAAATTGTCTGTCGACAAGGAATTCCGCTGGCAATCGTCACTGATAATGGTCCACAATTCAATAATCCTGAGATGATAAAATTCTGCGACCAGGTCGGAATTGACCTACGGTTCTCCTCAGTGCATCATCCAAGGGTCAATGGCCAGGTAGAAGCAGCCAACAGGCGAATCCAGCAGCTCTTGATGAAAAAGGTTTGGAATCAGAGGGGAAACTGGGCAGATCAACTTCCTTCCATCCTTTGGACCCTTCGTACTACTCCATCTTCAGCTACAGGGGAAACACCGTTCAAACTATCTCATGGCTCGGAGGCTGTTGTTCCTGTGGAGTTTGAGGTGGCCACTCCAAGAGTTGTGTACGGAAAAGAAGGAGGAGAAGCATGGATAGAATACAATGACGAGGCTATCAAATACAGTTTGGATCTAATCGAAGAACTTCAGGATGAGGCAACAATTAGACAAGAAGAAGTTAAAAGGAGGATGGCGAAATACTTCGACAAAAATGTCAGGGTAAAGCATTTCGCGGTTGGCGACGTCGTACTAAAAAAGATTGATGCAGCAGCTCGAGCAGGTAATATCGGGAAGTTAAATCCTAATTGGGCAGGACCTTTCATCGTCAAGGAGGCATTAAAAAGTGGGGCTTATCGCCTCCAGACAAGTGAAGGAGAAGACATCCCGCGCACCTGGAGTGGCGACGACCTCAAACGGTTCTATCCTTGAAATGTCTTCCTTACTTTTCTGCAGTTGCTTGAGATATTTTAATAAGAAGCTCCATACTGACACTTCTCCATGTCTGATGTTTCTTTTCTGCATGTTCTCATATATCAAACTCACTGAACCACGGAAACATCGCCAAGTTCTGCTCGAACCCCCTCGGATTGTAGTCATTAGCGTAAAACCATGAAGATCATGTGTAGCGGGGAGTTTTCGCACACGTGTAGTGGTAGCTTGCCAATTCCCGTGCGGTGGTCTTCAGAACCTTGGATCCCGGCTGATATCCGACACACCCCTGCATCAAGGGAGGTCTAGGTGAATGTTGGCTCTATCATGCCCCGAGGGGGATATAATTACAGCTTCGATGATCCTTCTGAGGAAAGCAATGTCGGTATAGCCCCCGCGGCATAACCACACCTGCCCAACTGATCATCTTAGTCTGTGACTATCGAATACTCCAAGGAACTCTCAAGCGATGCCTAAGCGGGACCCACAACTGAGTTGATCTCTCTGAGGAAAGCAATGTTCGCCGCCTAGGCCCACCTGCCCAATTGATCAACTCGGCTTGTAGCCCTAGGCAAGAGAGCAGTCGAGTCGCTTACAGCACTTATGACCACTTGAGGAAAGCAATGTTCGCCGCCTAGGCCCACCTGCCCACTTGGTCATCTGGATCTGTACTTGTTTCTCTTTATTTCTACGGCTCTTATGACCACCTGAGGAAAGCAATGTTCGCCGCCAAGGCCCACCTGCCCACTTGGTCATCTGAGCCTGTAGATTATCCTTTTTTCTTTACAGGAAAAGTATTCATCTCATGTGGTTTTTTGTATGAAACCATTCGGGGAAGGTGTTATTAAAACAGGTACAGGTGTTCTTCTACCCTAATAAAGGGTTGTGATAACTAAACCGGGCAGTCTGAACTTTCAAACCGAACGGTCTGATTGTGTATAAGTCAGGATATTTCTGGATAAATTATATGGTCGCCCGGGTTGTATTCTAACCGGGCGGTCCTGACAATCTTTTATAGACTGGGCATTCATGGACAATTATATGGCTGTCTGGGTTGTATTCTAACCGGGCGGGTTCGTCCGTCCATTATAAATTGGACATTTATTGAGCTAATTATATTATTGCCCGGATCGTGTTCTGACCGGTCGGGTTTATTCATCCCTCCGTTCTATTGAATTGGATATTACTGGATCTGAATATATTGCTCAGGTTTGTATTCTAACCGGGCGGCCATTACATATCTCTTACAGTTAATTGGATTGGATATCTCAAGATCTAAATATCTGATCGCCCGGATTATTCTTCAATCGATCGAGTTGAACTACTTCTTAAAGCAAAAGTTATGATTCGATATTTACATCGGCAAAGGATAAAATATATCTGAATAAAAAGAAGCCGCCCGGTCTATATTATAGTCGCATAAGTCTATATGTTATGGTTCATATTATCAGAAATGAGGCGTGTTGAGACCTAAACGAGTAATCGCACTGTTTGAACATAGATCGCCCAAGATCATCAAATCATCACTTATTCTGAGATCAGAGTAACCGCACGGCTGGAGCATAAAGAGCAAAAGGTGAAAAGAAAGAAAAGAAACAAGACATCAGCCACAAGTAAGTAATACTGAAAGATCGATCAAACAGGTAGAATTTCTATTCATTTCTTTAAATATTTTTGACAAAAGGTTAACCGCCCGGCTAACAAAAAAGACCGGCGGTTGTACAAAAATGAAGTTAAAAGCAAAAGACACTATTCTGCCGACTTCCTCTTCTTCTTGATAGGAGAAATCGAGTCCACATTGACGTCGGGCGAATAGCCTTCACTTGACGTGGAAGAGTAGTCCGATGAATCGCTACTGTTGACCCAGAAATCGGCGATCCTACCCTGGGAGGCCTCTTTTGCTACATTTTTGCAGATTATACGCCCGGGAAGGATTAGACCTCACGCGAAGGCACTTTTTACACCCGAAGTGGTAGGAAGGGGCAGCCTCATCCTTCAAACCGCCCAAGTGGGGCGGCCTCTCAATTCAAACCGCCCAAGTGGGGCGGCCTCTCCATTCAAACTGCCCAGGTGGGGCGGCTTCTCCCTTCAAGTCGCCAAGGTGGGGCGGTCTCTCCCTTCAGACCGCGCGGGTAGGCGGCCTCCTCCTTCAGTCCGCGCGGGCAGGCGGCCTCCTCCTTCAGTCCGCGTGGGTAGGCGGCCTCCTCGTTCAGTCCGCGCGGGTAGGCGGCCTCCTCCTTCAGTCCGCGCGGGTAGGCGGCCCCCTCCTTCAGTCCGCGCGGGTAGGCGGCCTCCTCCTTCAGTCCGCGCGGGTAGGCGGCCTCCTCCTTCAGTCCGCGCGGGTAGGCGGCCTCCTCCTTCAGTCCGCGTGGGTAGGCGGCCTCCTCCTTCAGTCCGCGCGGGTAGGCGGCCTCCTCCTTCAGTCCGCGTGGGTAGGCGGCCTCCTCCTTCAGTCCGCACGGGTAGGCGGCCTCCTCCTTTAGTCCGCGCGGGTAGGCGGCCTCCTCCTTCAGTCCACGCGGGTAGAACTCCTGTCACCGGCTCACCGGAGGTGACGACATCGACCCAGAGCCTATAAATAGGACCCTCGACCATGAAGAAGGGACAGGCAAGTGGGGGGGTCAAAACCGGCGGCTAGAAACAGTCAGACCGCACCAAGCTGCGACCTGTCCGGGCGACTTGTCCGGGCGACCTGTCCGGGCGACCTATCTGGGCGACCTGTCCGGGCGACCTGTCCGGGCGACCTCTGCGAACAGGCCGGGCGGCCTCGGCGACTAGTCCGGGCGACCTCGGCAAACAGCCTGCGCGGCTTATTCATTTCTTACCCGCAACTCTCTTGTATTTTCTCTTGTTTCCATGTACTAAGCATAACATGTTGTAATACAGATTATTAAATAAAGGGAAAGCCCGTTGCAGGAGTGGCATTTGCCGCGGCGGGCGAAGTCTGGCCTCGCCGCAAGCTAGCGGCCCCCTCTTCTCTTCTCTCGTTCAGCTATTCATTTGCGACTCAAGTAACCAGCTACTCGACCACTACCCCCTCTTTTTCCTCTGGGATTGAGCATCGAGGGCGTGGGGACAATTTTGGATTCAACAGAAACACGCGACCTTCAGATAGCGAGTGGTTGACGAACAACTGTTGCGATGAAGATGCGAGATTTGGCCTAAAATACACTCAATCTTCAAACGGCCATAACTTTTGATCCGGGTGTCGAAATTCAGAAATTCAAAGCCCGACGCGACCGTCTTGAGCCGAGCTATCCAAAAATTGAACGGGGTTGCCCGTTCAGGCACTTTTTAGCCCTCGGATTTCAGAAATTCGGCTCCGTTTGAAAGTTATTTCAGTTTTTCTCTTTCAACATTTCCTGTTTTCATGGATCATCCGTCAGAAGACCTCGAGCATCCTTCCAATCGTCTTGAAGTTCCTGTTCAAAGTGATGACATAAACCCCCTATTAGCAGAGATCGCCCACCTCAAAAGACAAGTGGATTCTCAACTTAATACTATAGCAGCTACTTATGACAAGCCTTCTAGCAGTCATCTAGAACATTTGTTACAACCTGAAGTAGCAGGACTCTCTATTCCTCATTATGAGTCTCATAAGGTTAGTATGGGTGATCCACCTTACCTTGTTGATAGACTAACAATTCCTGCAGGAGAAGAACAAGAACCTTCCCCATTATCATACAAAATTCGTTGGGAAGTAGTCCCAAATGACTTCAAAGAGCCTCGTCTGCCAGTCTATTCTGGAATGAGTGATCCGGTTCTTCATCTGCAAGCCTTTGAGGCAGCTACCTCACTAAGAGCTCTATCAGATGGTATCAAGTGTAAACTTCTCATCATGACCTTTGACGGTCAAGTTTTGGATTGGTTCTACCATTTACCATCTCAATCGATCAATTGCTTCGGAGATCTTCGAAGAGAATTTTATTTGAGGTTCAGCACTTTAAGGAAACGTAAGAGAGGTCTTCCAGCTCTTTTTCAGATCAAGCAAATGGATAATGAATCCACGGCTCACTTCATCGATCGCTTTCAAAAAGAAATCCTTGATGTTGTTAATGCTGATCAAAGTCTCTATAAACATGCCTTAATTAATGGTCTCCAGGAAGGTCCTCTTAAGTTTGAAGTCACCATGAAAGAGCCAGAATCTTAGGCTCATCTTATTGAAATAGCAAATCAGTTCATTAAGGCCGAGGATGCGAACCCCGATTATTTTGCTTCTTTAATTCAGAGGCCCCAACAACAACAGAAGGATTATTCTTCTCATGGTCATCTTCCTATCAATCGCCGTGGATATTTGTTAGAATATGAACAAGGTCCCAACTTATCATCTCAACGTGAAATATGCTATGATTATGAGCATCTATCTGCTTCTCCAAGTTTCCTGCAGCTAAATCAATCAGAGCTATGTCTTGTCAACCCTCATATCCCAACTCAGACTTATAGTTACAGGTCATGCAATTCTCCTCGCCCGCATAAGCAAGATAAGCTCCGAGGAAGGTATACAGGTTTAACTATCTCAATGAAAGAAGCTCTTCAGATTATCCAGCAAGAACCTGGTTTTACAAGGCCTTCTCTCATGCGACCTGATCATAGGAATTGTCACAAAGACTTGTTTTGTCAATACCACATGTGTGTGGGTCATGATACAGAAAAGTGTCGCGCTCTACATAAGCTTGTAGAGAAGTTGTCGAAAGAAGGCAAACTGCGGGAATATGTTGCTTAAAAATATTATTGTAAAATCTTTTCTAGCAATATCGGTTATTCACTCGAAGTGATGCTGGATCTACTTTCATTGGCAGAAAGGTTTGTCTTAAAGCTCGTCTTAAAACTCTTTCAGTTATGTTTACATTAGCTCTTTCCTTCAAATGCATACATGGTTGAAAATGGCTTGTGAATGTTGTGGCAATCAAACCCATCTTTCGATGGTCGCCAAAATCTTAAAGGCAATCAAACCCATCTTTCGATGGTCGCCAAAATCTCTAAAGGCAATCAAACCCATCTTTCGATGGTCGCCAAAATCTCTAAAGGCAATCAAACCCATCTTTCGATGGTCGCCAAAATCTCTAAAGGCAATCAAACCCATCTTTCGATGGTCGCCAAAATCTCTAAAGGCAATCAAACCCATCTTTCGATGGTCGCCAAAATCTCTAAAGGCAATCAAACCCATCTTTCGATGGTCGCCAAAATCTTAAAGGCAATCAAACCCGTCTTCCGATGGTCGCTCAAATCTTTAAAAGCAATTGAACCCATCTTTTGATGGTCGCCTCTTTATAGTTTCATCTTTATATATCCACATTATAGTGGTTGCTCCAATTGAGCATTACTGCTTCCTTTGCATATGATACAGGTGCTATGCTAGCTTTTTGCTTACAAATGAGGTGAATATCACCATATTGTATCTAGACATCCAAAAACTTCATTTCTATAGATGTTTATATGAGAAGATGAACAGGTGGTTGCGAGTTCTCTTCAGGTACTCGCATATTAGATCGTTTTATACCTGCTTTATGATCTGTTTTGCAGATATTAGCAGGTATTCGCGAGTTCTCTTCAGGTACTCGCGTATTAGATTGTTTTATATCTGCTTTATGTTCTGTTTTGCAGATATTAGCAGGTATTCGCGAGTTCTCTTCAGGTACTCGCGTATTAGATTGTTTTATACCTGCTTTATGTTCTGTTTTGCAGATATTAGCAGGTATTCGCGAGTTCTCTTCAGGTACTCGCGTATTGGATTGTTTTATACCTGCTTTATGTTCTATTTTGCAGATATTAGCAGGTATTCGCGAGTTCTCATCAGGTACTCGCATAATAGATTGTTTTATACCTGCTTTATGTTCTGTTTTGCAGATATTAGCAGATATTTGCGAGTTCTCTTCAGGTACTCGCATATTAGATCGTTTTATACCTGCTTTATGATCTGTTTTGCAGATATTAGCAGGTATTCGCGAGTTCTCTTCAGGTACTCGCGTATTAGATTGTTTTATATCTGCTTTATGTTCTGTTTTGCAGATATTAGCAGGTATTCGCGAGTTCTCTTCAGGTACTCGCGTATTGGATTGTTTTATACCTGCTTTATGTTCTATTTTGCAGATATTAGCAGGTATTCGCGAGTTCTCATCAGGTACTCGCATAATAGATTGTTTTATACCTGCTTTATGTTCTGTTTTTGCAGATATTAGCAGGTATTCACGAGTTCTCTTCAGGTACTCGCGTACTAGATTGTTTTATACCTGCTTTATGACCTGCTTTGCAGATATTAGTAGGTATTCGCGAGTTCTCTTCAGGTACTCGCGTTATATTGTATGTCTGCTTTATGTTCTGTTTTGCAGATATTAGCAGGTATTCGCGAGTTCTCTTCAGGTACTCGCGTATTAGATTGTTTTATACCTGCTTTATGTTCTGTTTTGCAGATATTAGCAGATATTTGCGAGTTCTCTTCAGGTACTCGCATATTAGATCGTTTTATACCTGCTTTATGATCTGTTTTGCAGATATTAGCAGGTATTCGCGAGTTCTCTTCAGGTACTCGCGTATTAGATTGTTTTATATCTGCTTTATGTTCTGTTTTGCAGATATTAGCAGGTATTCGCGAGTTCTCTTCAGGTACTCGCGTATTAGATTGTTTTATACCTGCTTTATGTTCTGTTTTGCAGATATTAGCAGGTATTCGCGAGTTCTCTTCAGGTACTCGCGTATTGGAATGTTTTATACCTGCTTTATGTTCTATTTTGCAGATATTAGCAGGTATTCGCGAGTTCTCATCAGGTACTCGCATAATAGATTGTTTTATACCTGCTTTATGTTCTGTTTTGCAGATATTAGCAGATATTTGCGAGTTCTCTTCAGGTACTCGCATATTAGATCGTTTTATACCTGCTTTATGATCTGTTTTGCAGATATTAGCAGGTATTCGCGAGTTCTCTTCAGGTACTCGCGTATTAGATTGTTTTATATCTGCTTTATGTTCTGTTTTGCAGATATTAGCAGGTATTCGCGAGTTCTCTTCAGGTACTCGCGTATTGGATTGTTTTATACCTGCTTTATGTTATATTTTGCAGATATTAGCAGGTATTCGCGAGTTCTCATCAGGTACTCGCATAATAGATTGTTGTATACCTGCTTTATGTTCTGTTTTTGCAGATATTAGCAGGTATTCGCGAGTTCTCTTCAGGTACTCGCGTATTGGAATGTTTTATACCTGCTTTATGTTCTATTTTGCAGATATTAGCAGGTATTCGCGAGTTCTCATCAGGTACTCGCATTATATTGTATGTCTGCTTTATGTTCTGTTTTGCAGATATTAGCAGGTATTCGCGAGTTCTCTTCAGGTACTCGCGTATTAGATTGTTTTATACCTGCTTTATGTTCTGTTTTGCAGATATTAGCAGATATTTGCGAGTTCTCTTCAGGTACTCGCATATTAGATCGTTTTATACCTGCTTTATGATCTGTTTTGCAGATATTAGCAGGTATTCGCGAGTTCTCTTCAGGTACTCGCGTATTAGATTGTTTTATATCTGCTTTATGTTCTGTTTTGCAGATATTAGCAGGTATTCGCGAGTTCTCTTCAGGTACTCGCGTATTAGATTGTTTTATACCTGCTTTATGTTCTGTTTTGCAGATATTAGCAGGTATTCGCGAGTTCTCTTCAGGTACTCGCGTATTGGATTGTTTTATACCTGCTTTATGTTCTGTTTTGCAGATATTAGCAGGTATTCGCGAGTTCTCATCAGGTACTCGCATAATAGATTGTTTTATACCTGCTTTATGTTCTGTTTTTGCAGATATTAGCAGGTATTCGCGAGTTCTCTTCAGGTACTCGCGTATTAGATTGTTTTATACCTACTTTATGACCTGCTTTGCAGATATTAGTAGGAATTCGCGAGTTCTCTTCAGGTACTCGCGTTATATTGTATGTCTGCTTTATGTTCTGTTTTGCAGATATTAGCAGGTATTCGCGAGTTCTCTTCAGGTACTCGCGTATTAGATTGTTTTATATCTGCTTTATGTTCTGTTTTGCAGATATTAGCAGGTATTCGCGAGTTCTCTTCAGGTACTCGCGTATTGGATTGTTTTATACCTGCTTTATGTTCTATTTTGCAGATATTAGCAGGTATTCGCGAGTTCTCATCAGGTACTCGCATAATAGATTGTTTTATACCTGCTTTATGTTCTGTTTTTGCAGATATTAGCAGGTATTCGCGAGTTCTCTTCAGGTACTCGCGTATTAGATTGTTTTATACCTGCTTTATGACCTGCTTTGCAGATATTAGTAGGTATTCGCGAGTTCTCTTCAGGTACTCGCGTTATATTGTATGTCTGCTTTATGTTCTGTTTTGCAGATATTAGCAGGTATTCGCGAGTTCTCTTCAGGTACTCGCGTATTAGATTGTTTTATACCTGCTTTATGTTCTGTTTTGCAGATATTAGCAGATATTTGCGAGTTCTCTTCAGGTACTCGCATATTAGATCGTTTTATACCTGCTTTATGATCTGTTTTGCAGATATTAGCAGGTATTCGCGAGTTCTCTTCAGGTACTCGCGTATTAGATTGTTTTATATCTGCTTTATGTTCTGTTTTGCAGATATTAGCAGGTATTCGCGAGTTCTCTTCAGGTACTCGCGTATTAGATTGTTTTATACCTGCTTTATGTTCTGTTTTGCAGATATTAGCAGGTATTCGCGAGTTCTCTTCAGGTACTCGCGTATTGGATTGTTTTATACCTGCTTTATGTTCTGTTTTGCAGATATTAGCAGGTATTCGCGAGTTCTCATCAGGTACTCGCATAATAGATTGTTTTATACCTGCTTTATGTTCTGTTTTTGCAGATATTAGCAGGTATTCGCGAGTTCTCTTCAGGTACTCGCGTATTAGATTGTTTTATACCTGCTTTACAGATATTAGTAGGTATTCGCGAGTTCTCTTCAGGTACTCGCGTTATATTGTATGTCTGCTTTATGTTCTGTTTTGCAGATATTAGCAGGTATTCGCGAGTTCTCTTCAGGTACTCGCGTATTAGATTGTTTTATAACTGCTTTATGTTCTGTTTTGTAGATATTAGCAGGTATTCGCGAGTTCTCTTCAGGTACTCGCGTATTGGATTGTTTTATACCTGCTTTATGTTCGGTTTTGCAGATATTAGCAGGTATTCGCGAGTTCTCATCCGGTACTCGCGTATTAGATTGTTTTATACCTGCTTTATGTTCTGTTTTGCAGATATTAGCAGATATTCGCGAGTTCTCTTCGGGGAATCGCGTATTAGATTGTTTTTATACCTGCTTTCAGTGCCCTTTTGCAGACATTAGCAGGTATTCACGAGTTCTTTTCAGGTACTCGCGCTATGTTTTATACCTGCCTTGAATTCTCTTTTACAGAAAATTGCAGGTGTTCGCGAGTTCTCTTCAGGTACTCGCGTTATGTTTTATATGCCTGCTTTAAGTTCTGTTTTTGCAGAGGTTAGCAGGTGTTCGCAAGTTCTCTTCAGGTACTCACGTTATAGATTCTTTTGCCTACTTTAAGTTCTTTTGCATAGATTTGCAGGTGTTCGTGAGTTCTATTCAGGTACTCGCATTGTAGTTTGCTTTACACCTGCTTTGAGTTCTCTTTTTGCAGAGATTAGCAGGTGTTCGCGAGGTCTCTTCAGGTACTCGCGTTATGTTTTATACCTGCTTTGAGTTCTCTTTTGCAGAGATTAGCAGGTGCTCGCGAGGTCTCTTCAGGTACTCGCGTTATGTTTTATACCTGCTTTGAGTTCTCTTTTGCAGAGATTAGCAGGTGCTCGCGAGGTCTCTTCAGGTACTCGTGTTATAGTTTCTCTTATACCTGCTTTGAGTTCTCTTTTGCAGATGTTAGCAGGTATTCGCGAGTTCACTTCAGGTACTCGCGTTATGTTTTATACCTACTTTGAGTTCTCTTTTGCAGAGATTAGCAGGTGTTCGCGAGGTCTCTTCAGGTACTCGCGTTATATTTTATATACCTGCTTTGAGTTCTCTTTTGCAGAGATTAGCAGGTGTTCGCGAGGTCTCTTCAGGTACTCGCGTTATATTTTATATACCTGCTTTGAGTTCTCTTTTGCAGAGATTAGCAGGTGTTCGCGAGGTCTCTTCAGGTACTCGCGTTATGTTTTATACCTGCTTTGAGTTCTCTTTTGCAGATGTTAGCAGGTATTCGCGAGTTCTCTTCAAGTACTCGCGCCACGTTCTTTCTTTACTCATTGAGTTCTCCTCAGAAACTAGTAGGTGATTACTAGTCAACCTCAGAGGACAAAGTGAGCCGATGTTCGCAGGTTCCCTTCAGGTACTTGTGAATTGTGTTCTATATTTGCTATGACTCTCTTCCCTCACAGAAGAAAGAATATGCATTCACTAGTTCCATTGTGGAGAGGCATCAGGTACTCGTTCCCTCTTTGTCTTTCCCACTCTTTCAATAGTTTACCAGTAGCGGATCACGATTTTTGTGGGCCAATACCTACTTTTTCGAAGTTTCTTGGAAATTTGAAAAAGTGCGGGGATTATGTTGACCCAGAAATCGGCGATCCTACCCTGGGAGGCCTCTTTTGCTACATTTTTGCAGATTATACGCCCGGGAAGGATTAGACCTCACGCGAAGGCACTTTTTACACCCGAAGTGGTAGGAAGGGGCAGCCTCATCCTTCAAACCGCCCAAGTGGGGCGGCCTCTCAATTCAAACCGCCCAAGTGGGGCGGCCTCTCCATTCAAACTGCCCAGGTGGGGCGGCTTCTCCCTTCAAGTCGCCAAGGTGGGGCGGTCTCTCCCTTCAGACCGCGCGGGTAGGCGGCCTCCTCCTTCAGTCCGCGCGGGCAGGCGGCCTCCTCCTTCAGTCCGCGTGGGTAGGCGGCCTCCTCGTTCAGTCCGCGCGGGTAGGCGACCTCCTCCTTCAGTCCGCGCGGGTAGGCGGCCCCCTCCTTCAGTCCGCGCGGGTAGGCGGCCTCCTCCTTCAGTCCGCGCGGGTAGGCGGCCTCCTCCTTCAGTCCGCGCGGGTAGGCGGCCTCCTCCTTCAGTCCGCGTGGGTAGGCGGCCTCCTCCTTCAGTCCGCGCGGGTAGGCGGCCTCCTCCTTCAGTCCGCGCAGGTAGGCGGCCTCCTCCTTCAGTCCGCGCGGGTAGGCGGCCTCCTCCTTCAGTCCGCACGGGTAGGCGGCCTCCTCCTTTAGTCCGCGCGGGTAGGCGGCCTCCTCCTTCAGTCCACGCGGGTAGAACTCCTGTCACCGGCTCACCGGAGGTGACGACATCGACCCAGAGCCTATAAATAGGACCCTCGACCATGAAGAAGGGACAGGCAAGTGGGGGGTCAAAACCGGCGGCTAGAAACAGTCAGACCGCACCAAGCTGCGACCTGTCCGGGCGACTTGTCCGGGCGACCTGTCCGGGCGACCTATCTGGGCGACCTGTCTGGGCGACCTGTCCGGGCGACCTCTGCGAACAGGCCGGGCGGCCTCGGCGACTAGTCCGGGCGACCTCGGCAAACAGCCTGCGCGGCTTATTCATTTCTTACCCGCAACTCTCTTGTATTTTCTCTTGTTTCCATGTACTAAGCATAACATGTTGTAATACAGATTATTAAATAAAGGGAAAGCCCGTCGCAGGAGTGGCATTTGCCGCGGCGGGCGAAGTCTGGCCTCGCCGCAAGCTAGCGGCCCCCTCTTCTCTTCTCTCGTTCAGCTATTCATTTGCGACTCAAGTAACCAGCTACTCGACAACTACCCCCTCTTTTTCCTCTGGGATTGAGCATCGTGGGCGTGGGGACAATTTTGGATTCAACACTCCTCCCCCTCCGTACCCGCTTCCACAAGCCGCAGCTTGCAAGTCGGCTCAGGGCGACTTTGCCGCACGACAAGGTTATTACCAGGAAGCCGCCCAGAACACGCCGGCTCGTATTTTGGATTTCCAGGAAGCGACTTTTTAGGCAGCCCGCCTGTCCAACCCGGCGGCCTGTCCGCCAGAAGCCGCCGCCAGATCTTCCTATCAGGCGGTTTATCCTCAAGCCGCCGCAGGTCGGGCAGCTTATCCTCAGGTCACCATGAGTCAGATTGCTTATTACAATGTTCCTCCTCTGTATGAGGATATGGAAGAAACCTCCCCGTTCGTGGATTACATTCTGAGCGAGCCAGCTCCGAATGGCTTCAGAGAGCCACGTCTGGCAGCCTATAGTGGAGAAGCTGATCCAGCCCTTCATCTTCAGGCTTTTGAGTCAGCCATAGCACTAAGAACCCTGACCGATGCTATCAAATGCAAACTTCTTGTGACGTCCTTTGAGGGGTAAGCAAGAGAATGGTTTTATGGGTTGAATCCAAGGTCAATCAGCTGCTTTGCTGAGCTGCGTAGAGAATTTTTGCTTATATTCTCTACCTCAAAGAAGAGAAAGAGCGGCCCGGCGACCCTCTTTGATATTAAGCAGCGGGAGGATGAGACCTGGGCCAGGTTCGTTGACCGTTTCCCAAAAGAAATAATGGAGATCCAAAATGTGGATCCAGAGCTATACAGGGTAGCTCTGATGAATGGGCTGAGGGAAGGCCCTCTAAAATTTGAAGCCAACATAAGAGAACCTCGAACTTATCAGGAATTGATAAGTATGGCTAATATGTTTATCAGGGGTGAAAAGACTAACCCTGGGTATGTGGCTAGGCTTCTAAATGATCAAGGTCAACCTTACTCACTCCCTACTTACCAATCATCCGCTCCGTCTTATTTCGAATCCCGAGCTCAAAGGGGGAGGAACTACAAGCATAAGCAACCATTCATTGGCCATCAGCGGTTTCAAGATCAGAAACTACCGTTGGCCATCGCACCAGCTCCATCCATGGCCATTCCACAGGCCATGCCGGTATATCTGCCATAATATACCGCGCAGCCATCCTCGACTGCCCATCCATCCAATATGTTGATTCGCAAGAATCATTCACTTCTCTGAATATTTCCATGGACGAAGTAGTCCAAATTTTGCAAAAGAGACCTGACTTTAAAAAACCCGCTCCTATGAGATCGGATGTTCACAGCCGAAATCCGAATCTTTATTGTGATTATCACAAGGAAGCAGGTCATCTGATGGAAGATTGTCGATCCCTCCGCTTCCTGGTAGAAAAGCTTCTAAGGGAAGGGAAGCTCCGAGGACTGGTCCATAAGGACACTCCTGCTGAGCCCCGAACCGAAAAGAAGGAGGAAGCGGTCGAAGTGACCTGGGAATGTGCTGACGTGGAAGAGGCAGGTTGTTATGGGGATATACATCCTGTCACCGAATGTGTAGAAGTAAATGATGTTGGTCCCCTCGGCAACGTCTACTGTATCCACGGTGGAGCAGGGCCAGAATCCTCTCGAAAATCCAGCATTGGAAGAATCTCCAAACAAGAAGTGGCGGCCGCCTCCACTTCCGCCCCAGAAAGGTCGGTCGTTACTTTTGGCCAAGAAGACCTTCCCCCGAATGCAAACCCTTTCGATAATGCTGTAGTTATAAAGGCGGTCATCGAGAACTACACTGTACACAAGATTCTGATTGATACCAGTAGTTCAGTTAACCTCATTTTCCGTCAAACATTCGAAGCCTTTAAGACTGGAAAGTCTCTGCTCTCCATGGAAGGGCCCCTCTACCGCTTCTCGGGAGAAAAGAAAGAAGTGGAAGGGTGTGTAAAGCTTCTGGTGTCATTGGGAGGCATAACAAAGCTGATAAGCTTCGTAGTGGTGGAAGCCCCGAGCAGCTATTGTGCAATCTTTGGAAGGCCAATCCTGAATGCTTACAAGGCAATAGTGTCCACATTCCACTTGGCTTTAAAGTTCGCTGCCGAAGGACGTCAATATCGGATCCGAAGTGATCCAAAAGTCGCTCGGGAATGCTATGTAAAAACAGTCAATGTGATCACCGAGACATCATTTCTCGAACTTCAGAATGATGTCCTCGAAGTATCCAAGCCCCTTGAAGAGGCTGAAGGAAGCACAGAGCGAGAAGGGGCTCACCTAGAACCTGCCCAGGAGACCCAAGAGATCCCCATTGCTGAAGGGGAAGAAAAGAAACTAATCGTCAATGCCGAACTATCAGAATAGGAGAAGATTCAACTGATCTCCTGTCTATTGAAGAATCTGGACATCTTCGCCTGGTCGGCGGAAGATATGCCTGGAGTAGATCCGGATATTGCATGCCATCACCTCAATGTCTCTCTTGAATTCAAACCGATCCAACAAAAGAAGAGGGAGGTGGCAACCAAGTTGGCGGTACCCATCAAAGAAGAAGTTGCAAAACTTCATAAAGAAAATTTCATTTCTGAAATCCAATACCCCACTTGGATGTCAAATGTCGTAATGGTGAAAAAATCTGGGGGAAAATGACGCATGTGTGTAGATTTCACAAAACTCAATAAAGCGTGCCCCAAAGATTGCTACCCTTTGCCTCGGATAGATGTTTTAGTAGATTCCGCGGTTGGGTATAACTTTATGAGCTTTCTCGATGCATTTTCTGGTTATCACCAAATCAAAATGCATAAACCTGATATCCCGCATACATCTTTCATCACAAATGATGGCTGTTACTGTTACCTTGTAATGCCCTTTGGGCTTAAAAATGCGGGAGTGACGTACCAGAGGATGATGGACACCGTCTTTAAGCTGCAAAAAGAAAGGAACCTCGAGGTTTATGTTGATGACCTCCTCCTAAAAAGTAAAACCTTCTCAATTCACTTGGCAGACCACGTAGAGACGTTCGCTACTTTACGAAGGTTCAAGTTAAAATTAAACCCTTTGAAATGTGTGTTTGGGGCAAATAAGGGAAAGTTTCTTGGACATCTCCTTACGCCCGATGGTCTTGCACCAAATCCGGATAAGGTAAGGGCCATACTAGAAATGACCCCTCCTCGTAATACGAAAGAAGTACAACAACTTGGAGGAAGATTGGCAGGACTGAGCAGGTTTATCTCTAAATCGGGAGATAAAAGTGCTCCTTTCTTCAAGACACTCCGAGGAGGGTCGAAGTTTGAGTGGGACAAGGAGTGCGATGACGCATTTGATCAACTGAAGAAACAATTAACATCGACTCCTCTTCTCCAGAGCCCTCGTGAAGGGGAAACTCTGTTCTTATATTTGGGGGTTGGACCCAATGCTGTCAGCGCTGTTCTCGTTCGAGAAGAAAAGAAGAAGCAGTTCCCTATATACTATGTTAGACATATACTTAAAGATGCAGAAACGAGATATTCAATCCTGGAAATGCTAGCTCTGGCTCTGGTTCAATCCTCAAGAAGTCTCCGACCTTATTTCCAAGCACATCCAATCCAAGTAATCACAAACCATCCGTTGAGGAGCATCTTGGAAAAGCCTGACCATTCCGGAAGATTAGCCAAGTGGGCCATTGAGCTAAGCGAGTTTGAAATAACTTATATCCCCAGAACCGCAATCAAGGCCCAAGTCTTGGTAGATTTCATGGTCGATATACCAGAATCAAATTCCGAGCAAGTGGAGAAGTCCCCTTGGGCCTGGATTATCTTCGTGGATGGTGCTTCGGGGAAGAACTCGGTAGGAGCAGGAGTAATCTTGCTCAGTCCTAATGGCCTTAAGCTCGAACTGGCAATCAAGTTCTTTTTTCCGGTGACGAATAATCAAGCCGAATATGAGGCGCTTCTAGCCGGGCTAAGGCTTGCGAAAGAACTGGGCATAGAGCATGTGCATGTAAAAACTGATTCCCTGGTAATGGCTTCGCAGGTTTTGGGAAACTATGAAACACGTGAGCCGACATTGCGGAAGTATCTACTGCTAGCAAAAGAAGAGATTGGAAGATTTAAATCTTTCGTCATCGAACATATCCCGAGGACGCAGAATGGAGAAGTTGATGAGTTATCAAAGTTCGGTCTTCCATCAGGAGGAGTGACCTCTGAACTTTTTCATCCAGCTATAGAGGAGGGGGAACTAATGCAAATCGATCAACATCCTTCCTGGATGGATCCTTATGAATTATACCTGACAAAAGGAGAGTTCCACGAATCTATCAAAGACAGAAGGAGATTCAGAAGAAAAGCGGCTTATTATTGCTTGGTGGCTGGAATCTTGTATCGAAAAATTCTCATCTCTCCTTTGGCTCGATGCGTCTCGGAAGAGGAGATCCCCACTATACTACAAGAAGTCCATTCTGGGGAGTGCGGCAGTCACTCGGGAGCAAAGACATTGGAAAAGAGGATTTTGAGGCAAGGATATTTTTGGCCAACCATGAGAAAGGATGCTAAAGCATTTGCCAAGCGGTGTGTTCAGTGTCAAAAGTTCGCTCCTCTTCAGCATTTGCCTGCTCAGTCACTCAGATCAATAACTGCGCCGTGGCCCTTCGCAGTATGGGGGATGGATCTTATCGGACCCTTCCCGATAGCCAATTGCCAGCGTCGTTTTATCATTGTGATGATCGACTACTTCAGCAAGTGGATTGAGGCAAAAGCATTGGCAAAAACCACAACTCAAATTATCCGGAACTTCATCTGGGGAGAGATAGTCTGCCGACATGGAATTCCGGTAGCGATTGTCACTAACAATGGTCCGCAATTTAACAACCCAGAGATGATAAAATTTTGCGATCAGGTGGGGATTGATCTTCGGTTTGCTTCAGTGCATCATCCAAGGACAAATGGTCAGGTAGAAGCAGCGAATCGGCAGATTCAGTGACTCTTGATGAAGAGGGTCTTGAATCAAAGAGGAAATTGGGCAGACCAACTCCCTTCTATCCTTTGGACTCTTCGTACCACTCCACCTTCCGCTACGGGAGAAACACCATTCAAACTATCCCATGGCTCGGAGGCTGTTGTTCCTATAGAGTTTGAGGTGATCACTCCAAGAGTGGTATATGCAAAGGAGGGAGGAGAAGCATGGATAGAGGAAAATGATGAGGCTATCAAGTATAGCTTGGACTTGATCGAAGAGTTGCAAGATGAAGCAGCTATGAGGCAAGCCGAAGTAAAGCGAAGAATGGCAAAATACTTTGACAAGAATGTCAGGGTAAAACAGTTTGCAGTCGGGGATTTGGTACTAAAGAAGGTAGATGCTGCAGCCAGATCTTGCAATGTTGGAAAGCTGAATCCCAACTGGGCAGGGTCATTCATCATCAAGGAAGCCTTGAGAAATGGGGCCTACCGCCTCCAAACAAGCGACGAAGAAGACATCTCACGCACTTGGAGTGGTGACGATCTCAAACGTTTTTGTCCTTAAAAAATGTTTCTTCATTTTAAGCATTTTTTAGATATTCGATGAAAAGCCCCGTACTGACACTTCTTCTTGTCTAAATTTTTCTTACTTTCTTTATATATCAAACTCACTGAACCGCGGAGACATCGCTGAATTCTGCTTGAACCCTCTCGGATTGTAGTCATTAGTGTAAGCCCACGTCGACCACATGTAGCGGGGAGTTTTCGCACATGTGTAGTGACAGCTTGCCAATTCCCGTGCGGTGGTCTTCAGAATCTCAAATCTCGGTTGATATCTAACGCACCAGGTCCGGGTGATTGTTAGCTCTATCATACCCCGAAAGAGATATAGTTATAGCTTTGATGAGCTTTCTGAGGAAAGCAATGTCGGTAAAGCTCCCGCGGCATAACCATACCTGCCCAACTAATCATCTTAGTCCATAACCATCGAATACTCCAAGGTACTCTCAAGCGACGCCTGGGCGGAACCCACAACTGAGTTGATCCTTCTGAGGAAAGCAATGTCGGTTGAGCCCCCGCGGCATAACCACACCTGCCCAATTGATCAACTCAGCTTGTAACCCCAGGCGGGGAGAGCAGTCGAGTCGTTCACAACCCGCAACTGAGTTGATCCCTCTGAGGAAAGCAATGTCGGTAGAGCCCCCGCGGCATAACCGCACCTTCCCAATTGATCAACTCAGCTTGTAACCCCAGGCGGGGACAGCAGTCGCTCATTCACAACCCGCAACTGAGTTGATCCCTCTGAGGAAAGCAATGTCGGTAGAGCCCCCGCGGCATAACCACACCTACCCAATTGATCAACTCAGCTTGTAACCCCAGGTGGGGAGAGCAGTCTAGTCATTTACAACCCTCATGACCGCTTGAGGAAAGCAATGTTCGCCACCTAGGCCCACATAATATTCAAGCCATGCGGTTTGAATTATTAAACCATCCGGTTTGATAAGCAGGTATACATCCGGCAGCTTGAGTCACCAGGTCGGTGATCTGGAATTAGACAGCAGTTCGATGTTCAAACCGAACGATCAGGAATTACTTCAACAACATCATGAGTCGTATGGATTACATCCAAATAATTCGAGTTGGTAGATTCTGGTCTTCAAAAGTTGATCGTTATTTGGTCACCAAAGATATATTCTGGCCGCTTGGACTTGATTATAAATTAAAGGTTCTTTAAATATCGTTCAGGAATTAAAATTATTGATCGCGCGGATTGACAATTTCCCGAACAGCGGGTTGACAGCACTTGTATTAAATAACGGTTGTCCGTTCTTCATTAAGCCGGTCGATAAGTTCATCGAACTGAACCCAGATTCCTTTCCATGCAATCTAATATTCATGCCGCTCAAGTTCGTAACGAGTTCCTCAAAAATGATTAAATTACTAGATCAAACTTATAGTTCTCCTTCGAACCGATCGGTTTGATGCTCAGAGTGTTTGAATTCGTTATGATGCCATGATTAATTGACAGAGGCAAGTTTGGGAATTAATACCCTTATCCGCACGGGTAGAAATTCAAGTCGCTCGAATACATTACAGGTTATTGAAACAGAATCAAAAGTCTCTCTACCCGATCAGATTAGTCTCCAGGTCGCTCAGATTTATCGAAGAATTCGTTTGAAAATAATTGATCTGCCGGTTCATCATAATGGCCTATCTTCCTGTCCGCACGGATTAATCTCCATACCGTTCGGGATTCATCAGGATCTCTTTATAATATATTTGATTTATTGTATCGAGATTGAAAGTCTGTCTGTCTGTCCGTTCGGATTAAGATTTAAGCCATACGAGCTCATCGAGAATTCCACAGGAAGTATTCGATTCATTAAAAATCAGACCGCGCGGACAGCTTATGTTATGACAAGTAGTTTTATATATTTGTTGAGAATTCGAGGCTAATTATTCAACCGGCCTTATGACAAATCGCGCGACTTGGTAAGAAGAAATAAAAATTGAAAAGGAATGAGATCGCATCGAACACAAGTAAGCTACAAACAATGAACAGCTAAACAGGTAACATTCCATTCACTATCAACAAGTCTTTACATTTAACTTAAACCGCACGGTTAACAAAATAAGACCGGTTGGTTATCATACAACTTACTAAGAGGAAAGAAAAAAGAAAAGAACTATTCGCGCGACTTATGTTTCTTTTTAGCAGGAGAGTTTGAGTCCACCTCCGGCGAATTGCCATCAACGTTCACCTCTGGCGAGTAACCTTCGCTAGAAGATGAAAAGCTTGAAGAACTGCTATCACCGGTCCGCGCGGACCGGCTGTAAGATGAACCCGAACTGGAAGATGAACTTTTTTCTTCCTTAACAGCTGTATCTTCAGGAGCAGCTCCACGACCGCGGCTTCTTCAATATCCTCCTGCTCAGCGGTGTCATTATCAGCCACAGCGGACCCATTATCTTCCCTCTCTTTTTCCGTTGGAGTTTTTCGTACTGATCCGAAAGATGGGGAAAGACATCCGGAAAGGTCACATCCTCAAAACCGGTGGACAGACCATCTCGTTCCCTCAGAATGTTCAAGGCGCCGTCGACCCCATCAAAAATAAGAGAGAAGACTTCATCTTGGAAATCCGGGTTTTCAGGATTATATTTATCCTATAAAGAAGGGGAACAGAATCAGGCCGTGCGGTCAGAAAAAGACAGCCGCAGTTAATCACCAACTTACTTCCCCAATTTTATTTAACCGAGTAACCTCTTCGGTTAGTTCCTCAATTTTCTTCTCCGCATACACTTGGGCCGACACAAGCCGCTTATATGCCAGTGCCATAAAGTGGTTGGCTATAAAACCCCAAGCTCCGGCTTGCGCGGCCACCTTGGCAAGTTCTTCCTCGGGAACCCTCTTCAACTTCCTCAGATTCTTCCAGCCATACAAGGACGCACCGGCGGCTAGCGCATGGCGGCCAACGTCTCCGCTCCCCCAGAAAGGGAGTGCGGTGGAGATTTGAACGACGGCCTCGTCCTTATGCCATTGGACTGTCGCCTTGCCTTTCAAGTCGCGCGGATTCCTACAAGACCGAAGGAGTTCGAATTCCTCCGGGGAAAACGGGCCCTCATCTTCAGATGATTCCATCCCATCTGTCCTTTTTCTCCTTTCCTTCCTCTCCCTCTGAGTCAAAACCGGGACGGACGGCGTTACTGGTTTGTTCAAAGGAACCATATGGGCAGCTGCAAGACAGTCAAGTTTTAGTAAAAACAATCCGCCCGGTTGGAAGTAGCGAGTTGAAGGGAAGCTTACTATCTTCAAGACGGACATTCCCTAGCTTAGAAAATAGGGGAATATAATGGTAAACGTCAAGCCGATAGTTCTCAAGGAGCTTATAAGTTTTCAACTCGATCTGCCCAACGTCGACATGGCGGAATGCCTCTTCGTCCCTGACTTGCGGACTAACAGGCATCAGCCCAAAATCGCCTTCGAACATAAGGTATCGTTCCGACCAGTTCGAATGTTTGTTCGCGAGATTAACAACCTTCAAGCCGCGGCATCCGAAATAGAGATGCCCTCTGAAGATGTTGGTCCCTACATCTGCTTTAGCTCGCACCGAGAAGAATTTTCTGAAGAGATCAATAGAGAATCAAGTTCTTTCAGACCCCAAATACGAAATGAAGCTATATATTGAGGCTATAGAGTTCGGCGGGAGTTGTCCGGGCACAACTCCATAATGGTCAAACACCTCAATGACCTCGAGAGGTGGTGGGAACTTAAAACCATTCTCAAAATGATCAATGGGCACTGCGACCTGGTGCGGATTGGAAGAATTAACCCGCTCATCACGGAGGGGAAGTCGCACGAGCAGGTTGCTCCCAGTCATGTGCCTCATTATGAAATCGTCCAGCTCGTCTTGGGTTAAACGACATTCTTTATGGTCAGCAGAATGAAAAGCTGCGGCCGCATCAGTTCGCTTCGATTTGATCTTCTCAGACCGCTCCGATTTGCCCTTGGATCGCGCCATGGAATTGTGAGAATGACTCCGCAGAAGCTGATACTTATAGCTTCCAATGATCTGCAGTTAGCAAAAATACGTTCTAACCGCGCGGTTCTCAATATACGTTCTATCAAATAGTTTGAGCTAAGTGCTCAAAATCATCACAACACGGGCCGTATGGCCATCAATTTTCAAGCCCTGCAAAGGAAGAAATACATACAGAAATCGCGCGGACTATAAATCCATTCAAGCAAACAGATCGCGCAGCGTTATGCATAAATACAGATCGCGAGTATCAGAAACATTAAACCGCGTGTATCATCAAGAAGACTGTCATAAGTCTGAAGACTGCAAATAATATTACAAACAACATTGTCCGAATTGAAAGCCATTCATGGCTGGGGATCTTCCGGAGGAACGTCTTCCCTATGCAGCCGTGTGGTCTGGTCACCGGCTTGAATTAGAAGCCCATACAAAGAATTCATGCTTTTATGCATTAGCTGAAAAGTACTATGAAGCCGCGCGGCATCACGCTCTACCCGGGCAGCCGGAATAGCGCGCGACGCCGCAGCCTCATTAGGAAAGTTAACTCGGCCAGTCTCCTTGGCCGCTGGAGGATTTGAGGTCTCTCCGACGGTCAAGGTGGCTAAAGTGGTTCGCTGACCCTTATTAATCGACCTGGTTAAATTGTAGAATTTATCTTTGTAGTGCTTCAGGTCATCCTCAAGTTTGTTGTTCGCCTTCTTCTCCTTATCAAGTCGCCCGACTACCACATCGATTTGGCCCCGTGCCACGGCAACCTGTTCTTTAAGAGCTTTCTCCCGCTCCTGAAAAGCCTTCCCACATGACAGCTTTTCAGTCCGGTCGGCCACTTTTTCAGCTCGCTCGGCCTCCAACTGAGCCATCAGAATCTCCTTCTCTTTCTTCTCAATCTCCAAACTAACCTCAAGACCAGCTCGCGCAGCTCTTTCCTTCTCTTCCCTCTCTTTCAACATCACCTTCACCGTCCCACAATCGTGTTCAAGCTTACTGAGATGCTCCGTTCCGGGATCTGTTCTCAAGCTGGAGCTGGGCAGTGGTGGAAGAAGGGCCTCCAGGTCGCCCGACCTAACTGGCGATTCAGGATTTTTCTGACGTAAGAAATAAAGCGGTTAGAGAACAATTACAACCGAGCAAATCTATGCAAAAGGTATAACGGAATTAATGCCTGGGAGGACAGGCCGCCGCGACTGTTCAGGGTCCATCCTTTGCCGCTGCACCCTCCACAATCTTTTATTGAGCTTTCGTCTAGCCGCGGAGGTCTGAGCCGCGGATGGAAAAAAGCTCGGTGGCGGGTTCAACAATAGAACATTTTGCATCTTACGAGGCCGCGATCGAAAGAAGCGGATGGGACGGAAATTCAAGACCTGTTTACCTGTCGAGAAAGGATCAAGCCGCTGCGGCTTGACAAAGGAACCTCTCATTGACTCCGCCTTCGCCTTCAACAGCTGCATTCCGGTTCTAATGGCGTCGACCTTCGCCACGGCCTCCCCAGTGCTGGCCTAGTCAGCATCAAGGTCTACAACGTCAGTACGAGTGATCTGGCTGCCAAGAAGTTTATCCCGCTGCACAAGTGTATCCATGTCATTAAAAACAGCACTCATGGAAAAACTTTCCACAGAATTCAGGTTTATCTCTTCCGGCCTGTCCGAAGGAGTAACCTGCCCCTCAGATACCTCTTTCTCATACGGCCTGAACTGAAGGCTAGCCGCGTCGAACTTCTTCGAGATCGACTTATTCTTGACCTTCAGTTTTCCGGCCTTCCTAGCAATCCGCTTGGCTATCGTCTCAGCCCTCTTCCTCTTCTTCTTCTTGGCGGACGACAAGTCAGGCGGATGAGACCGACTGGACTCGCCTGCCACGTCTGTCGAGGTGAGGATCAACTCGCGCGACCTCTGAGAGGTGACCGCCTCATCCTCTTCCAATCCGCACGGTGTTGAAGAATTGGCCACTCCTTCTTCCCCAACTTTTATTAGTAAGCGATGCTCCCCGGAGGGAGTAATGTCCATCGCGAAGGAAGGGGCCACTTCGTCAGTCCTGGAAGCGACCTGGTTGGAGTCCGCTTTATCAACAACAACGGGCTCCCCTCCTTTCAGCAGAGTAACAGGAGTATCTGGAGGGGCGGACTTTCCCCCCTTCTCGTAGGTCGATATCGGAACTAAGGAACATGGATACGTCTGGAGGGATAGCCTTAGAACCACCCGCTTCGGGTTGTTCCGGGAGACTTGAAACCACCAACTCCGTGGCGGGTTGTTGCATGTCCGAAGCAGCCTGCCTAGCTAATTCCTCTTCTGCGGCCTGCCTGGCCAACTCCTTTTCAGCCTCAGCCTTTTCGGCCAGCTCCCTCTTAGCTCTGGCCTCCTCGGCCAGTTCCTTCTCGGCCCTGGCCTTAACGGCCTGTTCCTTCTCGGCCCTGGCCTTATCGGCCTGCTCCTTTTCAGCCTCGGTCTTTTCGGCCAGCTCGCTCTTAGCTCTGGCCTTCTCGGCCTGTTCCTTCTCGGCCTGCTCTTTCTCAAACCGCTCTTTTCTCTTTCGGTCTTTTCTTCTCTGCTCCTCTCTCCTCTTCCGCTCGTCCTCTTTTCCTTTATCACCTTTCTTCTGGTCGCTATCTTTGCCCGTCCGGCTTGCGAAGTTATTTAAAACATTCATTGTCGAACTCAAGAAATCGGACTTCAGAAATTTGACCGCAGCTGGCAAATAGTTCCCCGTGGTCTCGAAAGAATTATGAAGAAAAAGGGGGGGGGGGGGGGGGGGGGGGGGGGGGGGGGGGGGGGGGGGTCTCAAACCCTTATATAAATTTTGGCAGGTCGGGCGCGGTCTCCGGGCAAGACTGATATTTTCGAAATCTCTTTGGAATTTGAAAATATGCGGGGATTATGTTTACCCGGCAAACCGCTACTAAAGCAAAACCTCTCTCAGGCCGGGCGGTTTGACAGGCCAGGTCGGGTAATCCCAAGAGAAGCCACCTTCTAACCAAGGAAAGCCAATCCGGGCGGTCTGGTAACACTCCTGGCCATTCCCAAGATTGTCAAAAGCTCGAGGCAAGAACTAAAGTTGCGGTCTCAAGACAGAGGCCACTCGGGTTGCATCATGAAGAATATCAAGGTTCAAACTAGGAGGGCAAGTTGCGGCCTCATACAAGAGACCGCACGGACTATGCTGTCTCCTTGGTCATAACATCTTCAAGTCTCCGGCCAAGTCAAATCGGAAGTGCAGGCCGTCAGACCGCGCGGCCTCTTTCTCTTCCCTCGTATCTCGTCACCGCCTGCCCGACTCTCCTGTACCCGGGAGGAGGTTATTTTATCCCTGCACGTTTGGGCAGGCCCCCAAGCCTATAAATAGGGGGCGACACTGTTCCCAAGACACGCACACTCGAATCTAGGAGCTTGCTTGTTTGAGCTGCGGACTCGAGTTCCCTGTCTTGCGACCTGCTTGACCGGCCGGCTTGCGCTTGTAACCCGTTGTAACCTTCTCACTTTAATCAAAGGAAAGCCCATCACAGCAGTGGCATTTGCCGTGACGGGCGAAGTTCGGCCTCGACCGCTGCTAGCAGTCTTATTCTCTTCTTTCTAAGTAACCGACAGTCTGCAACCTCCGCTTTTCTAGTCGCAAACCGCGGGGACTCAACACTTCCATCCGGGGCAGTGACCTCTGAACTTTTTCATCCGGCACAGATGAAGCGGAGCTCATGCAAATTGATCAGAATCCTTCGTGGAAGGACCCCTACGAGCTGTTTTTGTCAAAAGGGGAGTTCCATCATTCAATCAAAGATAGAAGAAGATTCAGAAGGAAAGCGGCATACTATTATCTGATAGCAAAAGTTCTCTACAGAAAGACTTTGATCTCTCCCTCAGCACGGTGTGTTTCCGAGGATGAAATCCCGACTATACTTCAGGAGGTTCATTTCGGGGAGTGTGGTAGCCATTCAGGAGCAAAGACTCTGGAGAAGAGAATCTTAAGGCAGGGGTATTTTTGGCCGACCATGAAGAAGGATGCTGAAGCATTCGCCAAGCGATGTGTTCAGTGTCAAAAGTTCACTCCTCTTCAACATTTGCCTGCTAAGTCACTCAGATCAATAACTGCGCCATGGGCATTCGCAGTTTGGGGGATGGATCTTATCGGACCCTTCCCCATAGCCAGCGGCCAGCGCCGCTTTATCATCCTGATGATTGACTACTTCAGCAAATGGATTGAGGCGAAGGCATTAGTAAGAACTACAACTCAAATTATCAGGAACTTTATCTGGGGAGAGATAATCTGCCGGCATGGAATTCCGCTAGCAATTGTCACTAACAATGGTCCGCAATTTAACAATCCGGAGATGATAAACTTTTGTGATCAGGTGGGAATTGATCTTCGGTTTCCCTTAGTACATCACCCAAGGATGAATGGACAGGTAGAAGCAGCAAATCGGCAGATCCAGCAACTTCTGATGAAGAGGGTCTTGAATCAAAGGGGAAATTGGGCAGACCAACTTCCTTCCATCCTTTGGACTCTTCGTACCACTCCATCTTCAGCTACGGGGGAGACACCATTCAAATTATCCCATGGCTCGGAAGCTGTTGTTCCTGTAGAATTTGAGGTGTTCACTCCAAGAGTTGTATATGAAAAGGAGGGAGGAGAAGCGTGGATAGATGAAAATGACGAGGCTATCAAGTATAGTCTGGATCTGATCGAAGAACTTCAGGACGAGGCAACCATCAGACAAGAAGAAGTTAAAAGGAGAATGGCGAAATACTTTGACAAGAATGGCAGAGTAAAAAATTTTGCAGTCGGAGACGTTGTGCTAAAGAAAGTTGATGCAGCAGCCAGAACAGGCAACGTCGGAAAGCTGAATCACAATTGGGCCGGACCTTTCATCATCAAAGAAGTACTACAAAGCGGGGCTTATCGCCTTCAGACAAGTGAAGGAGAAGACATCTCACGCACCTGGAGCGGTGACGATCTCAAACGGTTCTATCCTTAAAATGTCCTCTTTACTTTCTTGCATTCTTCGGATATTTTAATGAGAAGCCCCATACTGACACTTCTTCATGTCTGATGTTTCTTTTTTACACTTTCTTATATATCAACCTCTCTGAACCGCGGAGACATCGCCAAGTTCTGCTCGAACCCCCTCGGATTGTAGTCATTAGCGTAAAACCACGAAGATCATGTGTAGCGGGGAGTTTTCGCACACGTGTAGTGGTAGCTTGCCAATTCCCGTGCGGCGGTCTTCGGAACCTTGGATCCCGACTGATATCCGACACACCCCTGCATCAAGGGAGGTCTAGGTGAATGTTGGCTCTATCCTGCCCCGAGAGGGATATGATTACAGCTTTGATGATCTTTCTGAGGAAAGCAATGTCGGTATAGCACCCGCGGCATAACAACACCTGCCCAACTGATCATCTTAGTCTGCGACCATCGAATACTCCTAGGTACTCTCAAGCGATGCCTAAGCGGGACCCACAACTGAGTTGATCTCTCTGAGGAAAGCAATGTTCGCCGCCTAGGCCCACCTGCCCAATTGATCAACTCTGCTTGTAGCCCTAGGCAAGAGAGCAGTTGAGTCGCTTATAGCCCTTATGACCACTTGAGGAAAGCAATGTTCGCCGCCTAGGCCCACCTGCCCACTTGGTCATCTGGGTCTGTACTTGTCTTTTTCTTTACTTCTACAGCTCTTATGACCACTTGAGGAAAGCAATGTTCGCCGCCTAGGCCCACCTGCCCACTTGGTCATCTGGGTCTGTACTTGTCTTTTTCTTTACTTCTACAGCTCTTATGACCACTTGAGGAAATCAATGTTCGCCACCTAGGCCCACCTGCCCACTTGGTCATCTGGGTATGTACTTGTCTTTTTCTTTACTTCTACAGCTCTTATGACCACTTGAGGTAAGCAATGTTCGCCGCCTAGGCCCACCTGCCCACTTGGTCATCTGAGTCTGTAGCTATCTCTTGTTACATCACAGGAAATTATCTCATCCTATATGGTCACTCTAGACCATTTGGGAGAAAAAGCAGGATTTTTATAGGTGCATCATGTTGAGTCCGAAATCGCACCTCCGAGGGAAACCGGAGGCTGCGGGTTGCCGGTTACTATTTGCGCAGAAGAATGAGACCGCTAGCAGCGGTCAAGGCCACACTTCGCCCGCCGCGGCAAATGCCACTCCTCGACGGGCTTTCCTTTGATTAGAAAGAAGGGGTTACAGCGGGTTACAAGTGCAGGAAAAGAGAAGCCGACCGGTCAGACAGTCCGCAAGACGAGAAACTCGAGTCCGCAGCTCAAACAAGCGAGCTCCTAGATTCGAGTGTGCGTGCCTTGGGAACAGTGCCGCCCCCTATTTATAGGCTTGGGGGCCTGCCCGAACGGGCAGGGATAAAATAACCGCCTGCCCGGGTACAGGAGAAACGGGCAGGCGGTGACGGGATACACAAAGAAGGAAAGAAAGAAGCCGCGCGGCTTGGCGGCTTGCCCTTCCGACTTGTCTGTCCAGAAGATAAAGATGCTGCGACCAAGGCGACGGTGCTATCCAAGCGGTCTCGATTTTGAGACCACGGCTTGTTCTTTGACCTTGAATCTGGGCTTATCTCCATGGCATAAACCGCGCGATCTCCGACTTGAGACCGCGACTTGCCCTGCTGGACTTGGGCTTGGATTATCTTTAGTACTTGGCGGCGGTCTGAGTTATGCCAGACCGCCCGACCTGTGCTAGCTGGTGTCGATGGATCTCGTTTATCCTGAGCCGGGCGACTTGGATCCGCAAACCGCTCGGTCTGCGAGTAATCCTCTTGAAAGCGGTTTCCCGGGTAAACATAATCCCCGCATATTTTTAAATTTCCGTGAAGATTTCGAAAATATCAGTGCTAGCCGGAGACCGCGCCGTCTTCACCCCGTTGGTTATAAATGTTCCAGAAGCTTTGATTCTGGCATAACTCCATTGTTACCACGAGTCACTACTCGCCTATTGCGGTTAGGGCTTTCGGGTTGAACAGCCCGAAAAAGATGGTGGACTTGATGGCCGCGCTCGAAGTTCTTGAGAAGCCCGGAAAGAACCGCGAGAGAGACCGCTCGAAAGAGAAGAAGAAGAAAAAGGCGACGCGACCTGATAAGACCGTAACAATTGCTTTTACAAGTAAACCGACTGACCCGCCTGCAGGGTTGACAGTCGGCATGTCGTCTGGACAGGAAGCGAGTAAGCCGACCGAACCACTTCCTGAGCAATCAGCCGTCCTGTTGACTAAAAATGAGGCGAGCTGTCCGAACCCACCCCCAGCTGATCCCCCAACCTTCTCTGACAAAGGAAACAGCCCGCCTTCCCCGCCGGGTAAGACAGACTTGGAGACTGCTTCCCAGAAAGGTGATGGGGATGAGTCTTTCAAGATGGAAGTTACTCCGTCCGGGGTTTTTCATCTGAACATAAGGGATGAAGGGGGAGAGGCAGTTGACTCCCCCAAGCCGACCGATCAGGAAGCTCCAGTAATTAACGTTGAGGACAGTCCGGAAAAACCACCCGCCCTGAAGTCGAAGAAGAGAAAGAAGGAGGAGTCCACAGCGGACAGGCTTCTCAAGAAAATGAAGAAGCTAAAGGCCAAGAACAAGGCAGCGTCCGGGAAACCGAGAGCGGACAGCCTGCAAGGCAAGTCGGGCGAGAATGAAGTCTCGGAGGGCTTGATTACTCCTTCCCCCCAGCCGAACGACCAGGTTCCAGTCGATGCTCATAGCATTTCCGTAAGTGACCTCCTCAAGGATTTTGATTCTCTTCAGAAGCAAGATGATCAGCTGAGAACTTCTTCCGAACTGCAGGCTGCCAACCCGCCAGGAGAGAAAGGATTTGCCCTGTCTGAGGATGCGACCAACCTTAAGGAGGCCATCCTTCCTGAGGTCGCGACTAAAAGAACCATACCGGCACCTGAAGATACCGTGACGGCCGGTCTGCGGTTTATGCAGGTGAAGGCGGAGCGAGTAAGAGATCAACTTGCCAGGCCGCCCCCGCCGCAACCCAATCTTTTGCTGCAAGGTAAAGAGGAAGCGGATTACCACCCTGTTCGTTTTTTCAGGCCGCGGCCTCGAAACAAGTCGCGCGCTTCGTTGTTGAACCCGTCGCCCAGCTTCTTTCCCTCCGATGCTCAACTTTCTGCTGCTAAGCGGAGGCAAAGTGAGAGATCGTGGAGAGAACAACGCCGAAAGTTCGATACCGAGCTAACAAGGCGACCCGTCCGCCCGAATTCAATTCAAACTGCCGCGGCTTGTAAGCGAGGAAAATTCGATGAAAGCGGTTTCCTTTTGAATACTCCTTGACCATTTCCTCTTATTGCAGATGACCGTGACTCTATTCCGAAGCCGGGCGAACTGGTGACCTATCTTCCCCCTCTTGATCCACCCCTGCTGCGTTCTTCTCTGCCGGATACTCGGATGGAGGACGAGATGTCCCGGCTTCAAAAGAATCTGGAAACCCTTGCTAAGCAGTTGAGGGCTATGGAGGAGAGAGAGAAGGCCGCCCAAGATGAGAAAGCTGCTCTTCGGGTTGAATTGGAAACCGAACGGAAGGAAAGCCGAGCAGCGCTGGAGGCCGAGCGGAGAGAGCGCCGAGAGAAAGAAAGGGCGCAGCAAGGCCAGGTGGCTGCGCTGACCGCCCGGATTGATCGTGGAAAGAAGGAAGTCCGCAAGCTCGAAGAGGATTGTGCCTATTATAAGGACAGATACCTTCATTTGGCAAAGGAAGCCGGCGGAAGTCGGCGCCCTATTAACGTGGTTGACGAAGGCCGGCGAGGGTCAAGCCGCCCGGACGCAGGGACGAGCTCATCTCTTCCTGTAGCCGGGACGGTCCACCCAGCTGTTAATGTTCATGAGTCCGCAGCGACCTTGCCTACTCGCATGATCCCCGTGACGCGAGTAGAGAGAGATGCCGCGCGGATTCATAGCATGATCAACTGCCTTAATCATAATATGAACCAAATGCAGGGAACTGTACTTCAAATCGGCGATCATGTCGTGCAGCTTCACAGGGAGGATGAACCGAGTGATACCCGTCTGTAACGAGTGGCTTTAAGATATGAACTTGTAATAATATTTCTATTCGGTCCCTTGGACAATTGCTTGAATCTGACTCTATAATATTTGATCCGCCATCCAGGCCGTGCGGCTTACATATTCGAATTTACTTTTATGCCTTCTTGCTGTGTTGATTGATGCCTGTGGGTTATTTTACATAAACCGATCTGCTTGTTTTCGTGATTCTTTAATTCGCTTGTTTGAATTATACAGTCTCTGTGGTTGACTTTTGTGATGATGTACCCGTACGGGTTGATCGGTCTAGCCGTGATTTGACCTTTGCTAAATGCAGATCAGCCGTTCTTATAAGTAGCGCCCTCCCGAAATTCCTTTTACCAAAATTTCAAGATGGGAGTGTTGAGTCCGAGAGTGCACCTCCGAGGGAAACCGGAGGCTGCGGGTTGCCGGTTACTTTTTAGATGGAAAGATGAGACCGCTAGCAGCGGTCAAGGCCAGACTTCGCCCGCCGCGGCGAATGCCACTCCTGCGACGGGCTTTCCTTTGATTAAAGAAAAGTGATTACAGCGGGCTGTGAGTGCAGAAAAGAGAAGCCGGCCGGTCAGACAGTCCGCAAGACGGGAAACTCGAGTCCGCAGCTCAAACAAGCGAGCTCCTAGATTCGAGTGTGCGTGTCTTGGGAACAGTGTCGCCCCCTATTTATAGGCTTGGGGGCCTGCCCGAGCGGGCAGGGATAGAATAACCGCCTGCCCAGGTACAGGAGAAACGGGCAGGCGGTGACGGGATACACAAGGGAGGAAAGGAAATAAGCCGCGCGGCTTGGCGGCCTGCCCTTCCGATTTGTCTGACTAGAAGTTGGAGATAATGTAGCCAAGGTGACGATTCTACCCGCTCGGTCTCTGTCTCGAGACCGTGACCTGTTCTTTGGCTTTGGACCTTGGCTTGCCTTCGTGGTATAAACCGCGCGACCTCCGACTTGAGGCCGCGCGACCTCCGACTTGAGATCTCCTCTGGTTCTTGGAGGCGGCCTGAATTATTACAGACCGCTCGACCTGTGTTAGCTGATGCCGATGGAGCTTGCTTAGCCCGAGCCGGGCGACTTGGATCTGCAAACCGCTCGGTCTACGAGTAATTCTCTTGAAAGCGGTCTCCCGGGTAAACATAATCCCCGCATATTTTTAAATTTCCGTGAAGATTTCGAAAATATCAGTGCTAGCCGGAGACCGCGCCGTCTTCCCCCCGTTGGTTATAAATGTTCCAGAAGCTTCGATTCTGGCATAACCTCATTGTTACCACGAGTCACTACTCGCCTATTGCGGTTAGGGCTTTCGGACTGAACAGCCCGAAAAAGATGGTGAACCTGATGGCCGAGCTGGAAGCTTTCGAGAAGTCCGGGAAGAACCGCGAGAGAGACCGCGCGAAAGAGAAGAAGAAGAAAAAGGTGAAGCGGCCTGATAAGACCGTAACCATTGCTTCTGCGAGCAAACCGACCGACCTGCCTGCAGATTTGACAATCGTCTTGTCATCTAAACAGGAGAAGGATAAGTCGACCGAACTGCTTCCTGAACAAACAGTCGTCCCGTTGACTGAAATTAAGGCGAGCTGTCTGAACCCGCCCCCAGCTGATCCCCCGACCTTCTTTGATAAAGGAAACAACCCGCCTTCTCCGCCGGGTAAGACGGACTTGGAGGCTGCTTCCCAGAAAGGCGATGGGGATGAGTCCTTTAAGATGGAGATCACCCCGTCCGGGGATTTTCATTTAAAAATTAGAGATAGAGGAGAGACAGTCGACTCCCCTAGGCCGAGCGAACAGAAAACCCCAGTAGTCAATATCGAGGATAGTCCGGAGAAAGCAACCGGTCAAAAGTCGAATAAGCGGAAGAAGGAAGAGTCCGCGGCGGACAGGCTCCTCAAGAAAATGAAGAGGCTGAAGGCCAAGAACAGGGCAGCATCCGGGAAATCAAGAGCGGACAGCCTGCAAGGCAAGTCGCGCGAGAATGAGGTCTCAGAGGGCTTGATTACCCCCTCCCCCAGCCGAGCGACCAGGTTCCAGTCGATGCCCATAGCATTTCCGTAAGTGACCTCCTCAAAGATTTCGATTCCTTTCAGAAGCAAGACGACCAGCTGAGAACTTCTTCCGAACTGCAGGCTGCCAACCCGCCTGGAGAAAAAGGGGCCGCCCTGTCTGAGGATGCGACCAGCCTAAAGGAGGCCACCCTTCCTGAGGTCGCGACTGAAAAAATCATACCGGCGCCTGAAGACACCGTGACGGCCGGGCTTCGGTTTTTACAAGCGAAGGCGGAGAAAGTGAGGGATCAGCTGAACAAGCCGCCGCCACCGCCCAATCTTTTCTTGCAAGGTAAAGGGGTCACGGATTATCGTCCCGTTCGCTTTTTCATGCCGCGGCCTCGAAACAAGTCGCGCGCTGCTTTGTTGAACCCATCACCCAGCTTCTTTCCCTCCGCTGCTCAATTTTCTGCCGCTAAGCGGAGACAGAGCGAGAGATCGTGGAGAGAGCAACGCCGGAAATTTGATACCGAACTGGCAAGGCGACCCATCCACCCGAATTCAATTCAAACCGCCGCGGCTTGTAAGCGAGGAAAATTCGATGAGAGCGGTTTCCTTTTGAATACTCTTTGACTATTCTCTCTTATTGCAGATGTCCGCGGTTCGATTCCGAAGCCGGGCGAACTGGTTTCCTATCTTCCTCCTCTTGATCCGCCCCTGCTGCGTCCTTCTTTGCCGGATACCCGGATGGAGGACGAGATGTCCCGGCTTCAAAAGAACCTGGAAACCCTCGCCAAGCAGTTGAGGGCTGTGGAGGAGAGAGAGAAGACCGCCCAGGATGAAAAGGCTGCCCTTCGGACCGAATTAGAAGCCGAAAGGAAGGAGAACCGTGCAGCGCTGGAGGTCGAGCGGAGAGAGCGCCGAGAGAAAGAAAAGGCGCAGCAAGACCAGGTGGCTGCGCTGACCGCTCGAATTGACCGGGGAAAGAAAGAAGTCCGCAAGCTCGAGGAGGACTGCGCATATTACAGGGACAGATACCTCCATTTGGCGAAGGAAGCCCGCGGAAGTCGGCGCCCTGCCAACATGATTGATGAAGGCCGGCGTGGGTCAGGCCGCCCGGATGCAGGGACGAGTTCGTCTCTCCCTGTAGCCGGGACGATCCGCCCAGTTGAGAGTGTTTATGAGCCCGCAGCAGCCTTGCCTTCTCGCGTGATCCCCGCGTCGCGAGTAGAGAGAGATGCCGCGCGGATTCATAGCATGATCAACCGCCTGAATCATAACATGAACCAAATGCAGGGAACTGTCCTCCAGATCGGCGACCACGTCGCGCGGCTTCATAGGGAGGACGAGCCGAGTGAAAACCGCCCGTAATGAGTGGCTTGTAATATGATATTTTTTCAATTCGGTCCTTTGGACAATTTGCTCAACTCTGATTATGTAATATTCGGTCTGTCTTTCAGGTCGTGCGACCTAAGTATTCGAACTTATTATTTTTTCTGCCTTGTTGTGTTGATTAATGTTTGCGGGTTTCTTTACGTAAACCGATCTGCCTGTCCTTGTGATTCTTTAATCCGCTTGCTTGGGCACACTTAATCTCTGTGGCTGACTTTTGTGGTGATGTACCCGTACGGGTTGAACGGTCTAGCCGTGATTTGACCTTTACTAAATGCAGATCAGCTGTTCTTTATAAGTAGCGCTCTTTCGGAAACCCTTTTACCGAAATCTCAAGATGGGAGTAAAGCGCCAGCCGAAGCGACCTGCCAAGACTTCTGCTACCCGCTCCGAAGCCGCTTTGGCCTTTCATTCTGCGGACCTCGAAGAATGCCGTTTGACAAAAGCCGAGCTGGATGAATTCGTTGAGAAGCACATGAAGGACAGTCCGCTACTCGCGCGGCTTCCGCTCCGGGATGAGCGGATGAATTCGTCCGGCCCGAACCAGATTGCGATCCCAATCGACCATTTCGATTGCGGATTTAAATTCCCGATTTCGATTGAGCTCGCCATGGTCTTTGACCATTACGGAGTTGTTCCCGGCCAGATTTCTCCCAACTCGATGGCCGGGATATGTAAATTTATTTCTTACTTGCGGTCTGAGAGAGTCCGCTTCTCTATGGATCTCTTCAGGAATATATTTTCGGTGCGGGCCATCCCGGATTCTGAATCGAATGTCTTCAAAGGCCATCTCTATTTCGGCTGCCGCGGGTTGAAGATGGTCAACCTTGCGAACAAGGTCACAGCCTGGTCAGAGAGATACCTGATCTTCGAAGGCCGACTCGGTCTGTTGAACCCGAATCCGCAAGTGCGACCTGAGGAGGCCTTTCAACCGGTCGCAATAAACGAAGTGGAGAAGGGAATTTGCAAGCTTCTCAAGGATGAGCGGCTTAACATAAGCTACTACATCCCTCTACTTGCTGAGCTTGAGAACGTTCGGCCTGAAGATAGTAAGCCCCCCTTTGCTTTCGACTTCGATGTTAACTGCTCGATCTCTCGTGTTAATCCTTCTCCTTTTATAGCCCAAGCCGTCGTTCCTGCTAACAAACCGATCAGTCCGGCCGGTTTGGTTTTGACTCAGACGGAGAAGAGGAAGAGGCAAGCCAGGAACAAGCCGCTGCCGTCTGACGAGGATGACTCGGGCTCCTCGGGCGACTTTGCTGCCCTTCGCTCCTTTAGCAAGGTGAAGGATCTGAAAGGTCGCCCGGTTTTAACCTGGCACCCGGACAGCGATAGTGTCCAGATCTCCACTGCGCTCCCCCACTGGGCGAACGAGAAGTCGGGTCGTCATGCTGAGGCCGCAAGCATCGGTATGTTCGGTCGGCGGAACTTCAGGAGGCTGAGGAAAATCTCCGAGGAAGAGCTCGCCAGGGAGGCCGCGCGGGTTGGTGCTGAGAGTTTCATCACCAACGCCTTTATGGGAATGACCCTAAAGAGGTTGATTAAAGAAAACGCCCTTCAAGAAAAAGAGATCGCCGAATTGAAGAAAGAAAATGCGCGGTTAAAGGAAACTGAGTCGGTAAGTCGTCACCTGGCCAGTATCAATACCGAAGTTCTCAAACCGCTTGGTCTTACCTTACTCTTTTCTTTTGCAGGCTAAGTATGATGAGACCGATCCGGTTTATCAGCAGGAACTCTTCCCTCATGTCGCCGAGGGAATTGATAATGCTTTTAACCGCCTGCGGGAGCTCAAAGGGTTCGCGCCCGGCTTTGAGCATTTTACCTTCTCGGATGCCTATCCGATTTTGCAAAAGAAATTAGAAAAGATCAGGCGGAAGGCCAAGGGCAAGAATAAAGTCGAGGGATCCAGTTCGGAAGGGAGTGCTGATGAAGACGACGAGGTCGAAGAACCCGGAGCGGTTAAAAGTGGCGAGAGTGGCTCGGAGTCCGAATCCAGCGATTCTGAAGAAGATGCTGGTCGCAAATCGGGCGAATTGAGCAGCTCGTCCTCGTCGGGTAGCGAGGGTTATTCCCCTGATGTTTCAATTGATGGCAGCGAGTACTCAAATACTCCTGCGTCTAAGAAACTCAAGTCGGATAATCAATAGTTGTATTTTACTTTTTATTTTGAGAAGCCGTCGGCTTGATGTTGTTAGCCGGACGGCTTGAAACATAATGTAAACAATGTTTTGATGAAATGAAAAGTTTTTACCTGTCTATCCGTCTACTTTCTGCGACTTACTTGTATTTGTTTGCGATCTCTTTCTGTGTTAAATTTAACCAAGCCGTGCGACTTAATGTTAACTCACTTTGTTAGGATAAGATTCCGGTAGAGTATTTAGGAAAACCACTCGTATGGCTTGCTTCTTTCAATCCGAATTGAATATATTCGGTTTATTCTGAGAAAGAGTTAATTTTACTGCGAGCGCATTAAGCCGCGCGGCTACTGTTAAACCCAACATATTTGCTCTTTTAGGATAAAGAAATACAAGTCATGAGAGTCATCATCAGCCCGTGCGGTCAGTTTTTGAACATAGGCGACTTGTAGCTGGCATTGCTGTAAATCCCATCTCTGGGAATGTAACTAGATAACCGACCCGGAATTTTTAAAATAATTAAGCCGTGCGACCATAAACCGGTCTTACGTAATTGCCTTGTGAAACGGAATACCCAGTCTCTAGAAGATCAGCTGATAGACCGTGCGATTAACATTTAACCCAAACAGCATATATGACAGCAATATATACCATTGGTTGATAAGCCGCATGAGCTATATATAGAGTTCGTGCAATTAGTAGGTCTAATACCTGAACTGAGAATCATAACTGCCTGATTGAAGGAACCTGTGATTATCCGATCGGATTGAATGGAAACCCGTAAGGATGATAAATTCATAACCCGGGTAATAAGGTCGGCCGGTCATGATTATGCTTGTTTCCCTCATATTTATCTTAATACCCTGTTTTATTTTAGACCAGCCAATCTAAAGAACCGAATCGTATGTCACCTTTGGAACCTGCTGATTTTAGACCGCCTAGTTTAATAATCAGACCGCCCGGATTGATAATCAGACCGCCTGAAAACCTCGGTATATGCTTATTTCAAACCGCCCGGTATAAAACCGAACTGCGTGATATCTTTTGAACCTGTTGGTTCCAGACCGCTAGGTTTAATGACCAGACCGCACGGATTAAGAATCAGACCGCCTGAAAACCTTGGGACCTGCTTATTTCAAACCGCCCGGTTTGAGTATTAAGCCGTTCGGTTTATGCTGTATATAGAAATCTTGCTTTTTCCTCCAAATAGTCTATAACGACCATATAGGATGAAATAATCCCCTGTAATGCAATAGAGATGATTACAGACTCAGATGACCAAGTGGGCAGGTGGGCTTAGGCGGCGAACATTGCTTTCCTCAAGTGGTCATAAGAGCTGTAACAATAAAGAGAAACAAGTACAGACCCAGATGACCAAGTGGGCAGGGCCTAGGCGGCGAACATTGCTTTCCTCAACTGGTCATAAGGGCAGTAAAAATAAAGAGAAACAAGTACAGACCCAGATGACCAAGTGGGCAGGTGGGCCTAGGCGGCGAACATTGCTTTCCTCAAGTGGTCATAAGGGCTGTAAGCGACTCGACTGCTCTCTTGCCTAGGGCTACAAGCCGAGTTGATCAATTGGGCAGGTGGGCCTAGGCGGCGAACATTGCTTTCCTCAGAGAGATCAACTCAGTTGTGGGTCCCGCTTAGGCATCGCTTGAGAGTACCTCGGAGTATTCGATAGTTACAGATTAAGATGATCAATTGGGCAGGTGTGGTTATGCCGCGGGGGCTATACCGACATTGCTTTCCTCAGAAAGATCATCAAAACTGTAATTATATCCCTTTCGGGGCATGATAGAGCCAACATTCACCTAGACCTCCCTTGATGCAGGGGTGTGTCGGATATCAGCCGGGATCCAAGGTTCTGAAGACCACCGCACGGGAATTGGCAAGCTACCACTACATGTGTGCGAAAACTCCCCGCTACACATGATCTTCATGGTTTTATGCTAATGACTACAATCCGAGGGAGTTCGAGCAGAACTTGGCGATGTCTCCGTGGTTCAGTGAGTTTGATATATGAGGAAATGCAGAAAAGAAAACATCAGACATGGAGAAGTGTCAGTATGGAGCTTCTCATTAAAATATCTCAAAAAAGTGTAGAGGAGTAAGGAAGACATTTCAAGGATAGAACCGTTTAAGATCGTCGCCACTCCAGGTGCGCGGGATGTCTTCTCCTTCACTTGTTTGGAGACGATAAGCCCCACTTTTCAATGCCTCCTTGACGATGAAAGGTCCGGCCCAATTAGGATTTAACTTCCCGACATTACCTGCTCGAGCTGCTGCATCAACCTTTTTTAGTACGAGGTCGCCGACCACGAATTGCTTTACCCTGACATTTTTGTCGAAATATTTTGCCATCCTCCTTTTAACTTCTTCTTTTTGCTGATTGTTGCCTCATCCTGGAGCTCTTCGATTAGATCCAAACTGTACTTGATAGCCTCGTCATTGTATTCTATCCATGCTTCTCCTCCTTCTTTTCCGTACACAACTCTTGGAGTGGCCACCTCAAACTCCATAGGAACAACAGCCTCCGAGCCATGAGATAGTTTGAACGGTGTTTCCCCTGTGGCCGAAGATGGAGTAGTACGAAGGGTCCAAAGGATGGAATGAAGTTGATCTGCCCAGTTTCCTTTCTGATTCCAAACTTTTTTCATCAGGAGCTGCTGGATTCGTCTGTTGGCTGCTTCTACCTGACCATTGGTCCTTGGATGATGCACTGAGGAGAACCGCAGGTCAATTCCGACCTGGTCGCAGAATTTTATCATCTCAGGATTTTTGAATTGTGGACCATTATCAGTGACGATTGCCAGTGGAATTCCGTGTCGACAGATAATTTCTCCCCAGATGAAGTTTCTGATGATTTGGGTAGTAGTTCTTGCCAGTGCCTTAGCCTCGATCCACTTGCTGAAGTAGTCAATCATCACTATGATAAAGCGGCGCTGACCGCTGGCCATTGGAAAGGGTCCGATGAGATCCATCCCCCAAACTGCAAAGGGCCAGGGTGCCGTTATTGACCTAAGCGATTGAGCGGGCAGGTGCTGCAGAGGAGCGAACTTTTGGCACTGCACACACTTCCTGGCAAATGCTTCAGCATCCTTTCTCATGGTCGGCCAAAAATATCCCTGCCTCAGAATCCTCTTTTCTAAGGTCTTTGCCCCTGAATGGCTACCACATTCCCCAGAATGAACTTCCTGAAGTACGATAGAGATTTCTTCTTCTGAAACACATCGTGCTGAGGGGGAAATCAAAGTTTTTTCTGTAGAGTACTCCTGTTATTAGATAATAATATGCCGCCTTCCTTTTGAATCTTCTCCGATCTTTTATGGAATGATGAAACTCCCCCTTTGATAAGAACAACTCATAAGGGTCCTTCCATGAAGGATTATGATCAATTTGCATGAGTTCCGCCTCGTCTATTGCCGGATGAAAGAGTTCAAAGGTCACTCCCCCTGATGGAAGACCGAACTTTGATAATTCATCTGCCTCCTCATTTTGCTTTCTTGGGATGTGCTCGATAATAAATGACTTGAATCTTCCGATTTCCTTCTTGGCTAATAGTAGATACTTTCGCAGAATCGGCTCCCTTGTCTCATAATTTCCCAAGACCTGGGAAGCCATTACCAACGAATCAGTTCTGACATGTACATATTCTATACCCAACTCTTTCGCGAGCCTTAGCCCAGCCAGAAGTGCTTCATATTCTGCCTGGTTATTCGTAACTGGGAAGAAGAACTTGATAGCTTGCTCCAGCCTGATGCCATTTGGACTGATCAACACTACTCCGGCTCCCACGGAGTTTTTGCCAGAAGCCCCATCCACATAAATGACCCAAGCCAGAGGAGATTGTACCGCCTATTCTGGATTAAGCTCTGTTGTATCTACCAGGAAGTCTGCCAAGATTTGCGCTTTGATTGCTGTTCGGGGGATATATGATATCTCAAATTCACTTAGTCCAATAACCCATTTTGCCAACCTCCCTGAATGATCTGGCTTTTCAAGAATACTCTTTAGAGGATGATCTGTAACAACCTGGATGGAATGAGCCTGAAAATGCGGGCGAAGCCTTCTCGCAGACATAACCAAGGCCAAGGCCAGTTTCTCCAGGATCGAATATCTGGTTTCGGCATCTTTAAGGATGTGGCTGACATAGTATATTGGAAACTGCCTCCTCTTCTCTTCCCGAACAAGGACAGAACTCACCGCTTCTGGTCCAACTCCCAGATACAAGAATAGCTTTTCCCCCTCACGGGGACTTTGGAGTAGTGGAGTCGAAGTTAACTGTCCCTTTAGCTGCTCGAAAGCCTTGTTACATTCCTTGCTCCATTCGAACTTTGATCCCTTTCGCAATGTTTTAAAGAATGGGGCACTTTTATCTCCAGATTTAGAGATAAACCTGCTCAATCCTGCCAATCTCCCCCCAAGTTGTTGAACTTCTTTAGTATTTCGAGGAGGGGTCATATCAAGGATGGCCTTCACCTTATCTGGATTTGGTGCAAGGCCATCAGGAGTCAGAAGATGTCCAAGAAATTTTCCTTTATTCGCCCCGAACACACATTTTAATGGGTTCAATTTTAACTTGAACCTCCGTAGAGTAGAGAACGTCTCTACGAGGTCTTTCAAGTGTAATGAGAATGTTTTACTTTTGAGGAGAAGGTCATCAACGTAAACTTGGAGATTCCTGCCCTTTTGATGTTTAAAGACGGTATCCATCATTCTTTGATATGTCGCACCCACGTTTTTAAGACCAAAGGGCATTACAAGATAGCAGTAACACCCATCGTTTGTGATAAATGAGGTATGCGGGATGTCAGGCTTGTGCATTTTAATTTGATGATACCCGGAGAAGGCATCGAGGAAACTCATAAAACCATACCCAACCGCGGAATCAACTAAAACATCTATCCGAGGCAAAGGGTAACAATCTTTAGGGCACGCTTTATTAAGTTTGGTGAAGTCTACGCACATGCGCCACTTCCCACCAGATTTCTTAACCATTACAACGTTCGACATCCACGTGGGATATTGAATTTCAGAAATGAAACCCGCTTTTAGGAGTTTGGAAACCTCCTCTCTGATGGGCGACGCCAGCTTGTCGCCACTTCCCTCTTCTTTTGTTGGACGGGCTTGAACGCAGGAGATACATTTAGATGATGACAAGCCACGTCTGGATCCACTCCAAGCATATCCTCTGCTGACCAGGCGAAGATATCCAGATTCCCCAACAGGCAAGAGATTAGCTCCACTTTCTCCTCCTCTGATAACTCAGCGTTGATGACCAGCTTCTTTTCTGCCCCTTCAGCGATAGGAACATCTTGAGTCACTTGGGCAGGTTCCAAGTGAGCCCCTTCTCGATCTTTTCCTTCCTCGGCGGCCTCTGGAGACTCAGCCACCTCCAGCGCTTCATCCATGACCTTGGGAAGCGGAACGTCAGTGATCATGTTGACAGTTCGGACGTAGCACTCCCGAGCCACTTTGGGGTTGCTCCTAACCCGATATTGTTTTCCTTCAGCAGCAAACTTGAGGGCAAGATGAAAGGTGGACACTACCGCCCTATATGCATTGAGAATCGGCCTCCCGAAGATGGCGCAGTAGTTACTTGGAGCATCTACTACCACAAAATTGATCAATTTTATCACTCCTCCGAGAGAGACCAGGAGCTTCACTGAACCCTCTACTTCCTTCTTCTCCCCAGAAAAACCGTAGAGGGGCCCATCGGTGGGAAGCAAATGCTTTCCAGTCTTCAGGGCTTCGAAAGTTGGGCAGAAAAGGAGATTGACGGAGCTGCCAGTATCAATCAAAATCTTGTGGACGGTATAGTTTTCAATAACGGCCCTGATAACCACCGCATCATCGAAAGGATTAGCATTGGGGGGAAGGTCATCCTGACCAAACGTGACAATAGTGCTTTCGGGAGGAGAACTTGTAGTGGCTGCCACTTCCTGCTTTAAAACTCTCGCAATGCTGGATTTACGAGATGATTCTGCTCCAGCTCCCCCATGGATACAATAGATGTCCCCTAAGGGGCCCACATCATTGACTTCGATGCATTCGGTAGAAGGGTGGATATCACCATAATAGCCGGCGTCCTCGACGTCGGCGCATTCCCAGGTTACTTCTACTGTTTCCTTCTCCTTCTTCTTCTCGGTAGTTGGCTCAGCAGTTTTATCTTTCCGAATTAGACCCCGGAGCTTTCCTTCTCCCAGAAGTCTTTCTATGAGCAAACGAAGGGCCCGGCAGTCTTCAGTTAAATGCCCCCCTTCTTTATGATATTCACAATAAAGGTTCGGATTCCGATTACGAATATCCGACTTCAGAGGAGCGGGCCTTTTGAAATCTGGCCTCTTTTGCAGAATTTGGACTACCTCGTCCATGGTGACATTTAGGGGAGTGAATGAGTCTTGCGAATCATCGTATTGGGCTGATGGAATGATTGGAGGTGGATGCGCGGCATATTGTGGCAAATATACCGGCATGATTTGTGGAAGGGGAGCGGATGGAGCGAGAGCGATGGCCAACGGTGGCTTCTGATCTTGAAACCGCTGATGGCCCATAAATGGTTGCTTGTTTTTATAGTTCCTCCCCCTTTGGGAGCGGGGTTCGAAGTGAGACTGATTCGATGGTGGATGACGGAAGGATGAATTCGATGACTCCTTGTCGCTTACCAGCTTTGCGACGTAGTCTGGATTGCTCTTCTCCCCTCTGATAAACATATTTGCCAAACTTATCATCTCTTGATAAGTCTTAGGCTCCCTTATATTTGCTTCAAATTTTAGGGGGCCCTCCCTTAGGCCATGGATGAGGGCCACGCTATACAGCTCCGGGTCTACGTTCTGGATTTCCATGATCTCTCTCTGGAATCGATCCACAAAACGAGCCCATGTCTCGCCTTCCCGTTGTTTTATATCGAAAAGGGCCGCCGGGCCGCTCTTTCTTTTCCTTGAGGTGGAGAATCTCAGCAGGAATTCTCTTCGCAGCTCTGTGAAACAACGGATCGATCTGGGATGCAGACCGTAAAACCATTCCCTCGCTTGTTCTTCAAAGGAGGTCACCAGAAGCTTGCACTTGGTTGCATCAGTCAAGGTTCTGAGAGCAACAGCTGACTCGAAAGCTTGTAAATGAACCGTGGGATCCGTCTCTCCATTGAATGCTGGCAGGCGAGGTTCCCTGAAATTATTAGGGGCAGGCTCCCCTCTGACTTCGTCCACAAAGGGAGAGGTCTCTTCCATGTCTTCATATAGAGGAGTAGAGCAATAAGCCGCTGGAGCTGCGACTATTCGCGGACAAGCCGCCTGATAAGAAGACCGGGCGGCTGCTTCTGGCGGGTAGGAGTGATGAATAGGAACTTCAGGCGGGTAGGAGAGACGGACCGCGCCTTCCTGCGGGTAGGGAATATGGGCGGCGTGAGAAGTCGCCCCTGGAAGTCGAGGACTCGAGCTGGCATGTTGTGCGCGGCTTCCTGATAGAAGTTTTCCCTAGCCGCAGGGTCTTCTTGCTGGGGCTGGAAATTAGCGGCCTGCGGTAGCGAGTAAGGAGGAGGTGGAGGAAGGACCGGGGTCACCGCCCGATTGGCCGCGGCTTGTTGCGGAACTAGTCGCTCAGTTAGTATTGCTAAAGTCCGACTGTTCTCTTCAAGGCGCTGATCAGTGGCCCTCTGAGCCCGCTCGGCTTCTCTCTTTGACTGCTCCAGGGCTTCCCACAGAGAGTCCTCGCTATGATCGGAGCGGTCTCCAAGAGCGAACTGACGGTCTGACATTATGGCGAAAAGGGATTTCACCGACACTCCGCGATCTGAAGGTCGCGTGTTTCTGTTGAGTCCGAGAGTGCACCTCCGAGGGAAACCGGAGGCTGCGGGTTGCCGGTTACTTTTTAGATGGAAAGATGAGACCGCTAGCAGCGGTCAAGGCCAGACTTCGCCCGCCGCGGCGAATGCCACTCCTGCGACGGGCTTTCCTTTGATTAAAGAAAAGTGATTACAGCGGGCTGTGAGTGCAGAAAAGAGAAGTCGGCCGGTCAGACAGTCCGCAAGACGGGAAACTCGAGTCCGCAGCTCAAACAAGCGAGCTCCTAGATTCGAGTGTGCGTGTCTTGGGAACAGTGCCGCCCCCTATTTATAGGCTTGGGGGCCTGCCCGAGCGGGCAGGGATAGAATAACCGCCTGCCCGGGTACAGGAGAAATGGGCAGGCGGTGACGGGATACACAAGGGAGGAAAGGAAATAAGCCGCGCGGCTTGGCGGCCTGCCCTTCCGATTTGTCTGACCAGAAGTTGGAGATAATGTAGCCAAGGTGACGATTCTACCCGCTCGGTCTCTGTCTCGAGACCGTGACCTGTTCTTTGGCTTTGGACCTTGGCTTGCCTTCGTGGTATAAACCGCGCGACCTCCGACTTGAGACCGCGCGACCTCCGACTTGAGATCTCCTCTGGTTCTTGGAGGCGGCCTGAATTATTACAGACCGCTCGACCTGTGTTAGCTGATGCCGATGGAGCTTGCTTAGCCCGAGCCGGGCGACTTGGATCTGCAAACCGCTCGGTCTACGAGTAATTCTCTTGAAAGCGGTCTCCCGGGTAAACAGGGAGTAAAGCGCCAGCCGAAGCGACCTGCCAAGACTTCTGCTACCCGCTCCGAAGCCGCTGTGGCCTTTCATTCTGCAGACCTCGAGGAGTGTCGTTTGACAAAGGCCGAGCTGGACGAATTCGTCGAGAAGCACATGACTGACAGTCCGCTGCTCGCGCGGCTTCCGCTCCGTGATGAGCGGATGAATTCGTCTGGCCCAAACCATATCGCGATCCCAATCGACCATTTCGATTGCGGATTTAAATTCCCGATTTCGATTGAGCTCGCCATGGTCTTTGACCATTATGGAGTTGTTCCCGGCCAGATTTCTCCCAACTCGATGGCCGGGATATGTAGCTTCATCTCCTACCTGCGATCTGAGAGAGTCCGCTTCTCTATGGACCTCTTCAGGAAGATATTCTCGGTGCGGGCCATCCCGGACTCTGAATCGGATGTCTTCAATGGCCACCTCTATTTTGGCTGCGCGGGTTGAAGATGGTCAATCTGGCGAACAAAGTCACGGCCTGGCCGGAGAGGTACTTGATCTTCGAAGGCCGACTTGGCCTGTTGAACCCGAATCCGCAAGTGCGGCCTGAGGAGGCCTTTCAACCGGTCCCAATAAGCGAAGTGGAGAAGGGAATCTGCAAGCTTCTCAAGGATGAGCGGCTTAACATAAGCTACTATATCCCTCTACTTGCCGAGCTAGAGAACGTTCGGCTTGAAGATAGTAAGCTTCCCTTTGCTTCCGACTTCAATGTTAACCGCTCGATCTCTTGTGCTGACTCTTCTCCTTTTGTAGCCCAAGCCGTTGTTCCTGCCAACAAGCCGATAAGCCCGGCCGGTTTAGTCTTGACTCAGACGGAGAAGAGAAAGAGGCAAGCCAGGAACAAGCCGCTGCCGTCCGATGGGGAGGATTCGGGTTCCTCAGGCGACTTCGCCGCCCTTCGCTCCTTCAGCAAGGTGAAGAATCTAAAAAGCCGCCCGGTCTTGACCTGGCATCCGGACAGTGATAGTGTCCAGGTCTCTACTGCGCTTCCCCACTGGGCGAACGAGAAGTCGGGCCGACATGCTGAGGCCTCTAGCATCGCTATGTTCGGCCGACGGAACTTCAGGAGGTTGAGGAAAATTCCTGTGGAAGAGCTCGCTAGAGAGGCCGCGCGGGTTGGTGCCGAGAGCCTCATCACCAACGCCTTCATGGGAATGAACTTCAAGAGGTTGATTAAAGAAAACACTCTCCAAGAGAAGGAAATTGCCGAACTGAAGAAAGAAAATGCGCGGCTAAAGGAAGCCGAGTCGGTAAGTCATCACCTGGCCAGCCTCAACACCAATGTTCTCAGACCGCACGGTCTTATCTTACTCTTTTCTTTTGCAGGTTAAGTATGATGAGACCGACCCGGTCTATCAGCAGGAACTCTTCACTCATGTCGGCGAGGGAATTGATAATGCTTTTAACCGCTTGCGGGAGCTCAACGGGTTCGCGCCTGGTTTCGAGCATTTCACCTTCTCGGACGCCTATCCGATCTTGCAAAAGAAGTTAGAAAAGATCAGGCGGAAAGCCAAAGAAAAGAATAAAGCCGACGGATCCAGTTCGGAGGAGAGCGATGATGGAAATGATGAGGCCGAAGAAACTGGAGCGGCTAAGAGTGGTGAGAGTGGCTCGGAGTCCGAATCCAGCGATTCTGAAGAAGATGCTGGTCGCAAATCGGGCGAATTGAGCAGCTCATCCTCGTCGGGTAGCGAGGGTTATTCTCCTGACGTTACGATTGATGGCAGCGAACATTCAAGTGCTCCTGCGTCTAAGAAACTCAAGTCGCACAATCAGTAGCTGTATTTTGTTTTTTATTTTGAATAGCCGTCGGCTTGATGTTGTTAGTCGGACAGCTTAAAATATAATGTAAATGTTTTGATAATGAAATGAAAAGTTTTTACCTGTCTATCCGTCTACCTTCTGCGACTTATATGTGATTGTTTGCGATTTCTTTGTGTTAAATTCGCATAGCTTGCTTCTTTTAATCCGAATCGAATTTGTCCGATTTATTCTGAGAAGGTGCTAACTTATTACGAATGTATTACGACATCCGGGAAACCGGACACAATTGAGCCGCGCGGTTACTACTAGACCCGGCATACTTGCTTTCCAGGATAAAGAAGGACAAGTCATGAGAACAATTATCAGACCGAGCGGTCAGTGTTTTAACTCAGGCGACTTGCAGCTAACATCGCTGTAAATCCCACCTCCGTGAATGCAATCAGATAACCGATCCGGAATTTGAAATAATCAAGCCGTGCGACCGTAAACAGAATATCCAGTCTCAAGAATATCAGTTGATAGATCGTGCGATTAACATTTAATCCGAACAATCTATATGACAGTTATATATAACATTGACTGACAAGCCACACGAGCTGTATATAGAATTCGTGCGATTAGCAGGTTTAATACTTGCAACGAGAATCATAGCCGCCTGATTGAAAAGATCCTGTGATTATTCGATCGGATTGAAGGGAAACCCATAAGGATGATAAAGTCATAATCCGGATAATAAGGTCGGCCGGTCATGATTATGCTTGCTTCCCTGATATTTACCTTGATACCTTAATGATACCCTGTTTATTTCAAACCGTCCGGTCTAAAAACCGAACCGCATGACATCTTTGGAACCTGCTGATTTTAGACCGCCTGGTTTAATAACCAGACCACCAGGTTTAATAACCAGACCGCCAGGTTTAATAACCAGACCGCCTGAAAGCCTTGGTACCTGCTTATTTCAAACCGCCCGGTTTGAGTATTAAGTCGTCCGGTTTATGCTGCACATAGAAATCCTGCTTTTTCCTCCAAATGGTCTATAATGACCATATGGGATGAGATAATCCCTTGTAATGCAATAAAGATGATTACAGACTCAGATGACCAAGTGGGCAGGTGGGCCTAGGCGGCGAACATTGCTTACCTCAAGTGGTCATAAGAGCTGTAGAAATAAAGAGAAACAAGTACAGACCCAGATGACCAAGTGGGCAGGTGGGCCTAGGCGGCGAACATTGCTTTCCTCAAGTGGTCATAGGGGCTGTAAGCGACTCGACTGCTCTCTTGCCTAGGGCTACAAGCCGAGTTGATCAATTGGGCAGGTGGGCCTAGGCGGCGAACATTGCTTTCCCCAGAGAGATCAACTCAGTTGTGGGTCCCGCTTAGGCATCGCTTGAGAGTACCTTGGAGTATTCGATAGTCACAGACTAAGATGATCAGTTGGGCAGGTGTTGTTATGCCGCGGGGGCTATACCGACATTGCTTTCCTCAGAAGGATCATCAAAGCTGTAATTATATCCCTCTCGGGGTATGATAGAGCCAACATTCACCTAGACCTCCCTTGATGCAGGGGTGTGTTGGATATCAGCCGGGATCCAAGGTTCTGAAGACCACCGCACGGGAATTGGCAAGCTACCACTACACGTGTGCGAAAACTCCCCGCTACACATGATCTTCATGGTTTTATGCTAATGACTACAATCCGAGGGGGTTCGAGCAGAACTTGGCGATGTCTCCGTGGTTCAGTGAGTTTGATATATGCGAAAATGCAGAAAGGAAACATCAGACATGGAGAAGTGTCAGTATGGTGCTTCTTATTAAAATATCTTAAAAACTGCAGGAAAGTAAAGAAGACATTTTAAGGATAGAACCGTTTGAGATCGTCGCCACTCCAGGTGCGCGGGATGTCTTCTCCTTCACTTGTTTGAAGGCGATAAGCCCCACTTTTTAGTACCTCCTTGACGATGAAAGGTCCAGCCCAATTAGGATTTAGCTTCCCGACATTACCTGTTCGGGCTGCTGCATCAACCTTTTTTAGTACGACGTTGCCGACCGCAAAATGCTTTACCCTGACATTTTTGTCAATGTACTTTACCATCCTCCTTTTAACTTCTTCTTGCCTGATTGTTGCCTCATCCTAAAGTTCTTCGATTAGATCCAGACTATACTTGATAGCCTCGTCATTGTATTCTACCCACGCTTCTCCTCCTTCTTTTCCGTACACAACTCTTGGAGTGACCACCTCAAACTCCATAGGAACAACAGCCTCCGAGCCATGAGACAGTTTGAATGGTGTCTCCCCTGTAGCTGAAGCTGGAGTAGTACGAAGAGTCCAAAGGATGGAGGGAAGTTGATCTGCCCAGTTTCCTTTCTGATTCCAAACTCTTTTCATCAGGAGCTGCTGGATTCGTTTGTTGGCTGCTTCTACCTGACCATTGGTCCTTGGATGATGTACTGAGGAAAACCGCAGGTCAATTCCAACCTGATCGCAAAATTTTATCATCTCAGGATTATTGAATTGTGGACCATTATCAGTGACAATTGCCAGCGGAATTCCGTGTCGGCAGACTATTTCTCCCCAGATGAAGTTTCTGATAATTTGGGTAGTAGTTCTTGCCAGTGCCTTAGCCTCGATCCACTTACTGAAGTAGTCAATCATCACTATGATAAAGCGGCGCTGACCGCTAGCCATTGGAAAGGGTCCGATGAGATCCATCCCCCAAACCGCGAAGGGCCAGGGTGCAGTTATTGACCTAAGCGACTGAGCGGGCAGATGCTGAAGAGGAGCAAACTTTTGGCACTGAACACAATGCTTGGCAAATGCTTCGGCATCCTTTCTCATGGTAGGCCAAAAATACCCCTGCCTTAGGATTCTCTTCTCTAGAGTTTTTGCACCTGAATGGCTACCGCATTCCCCGGAATGAACTTCCTGAAGTATAATAGGGATCTCTTCTTCTGAAACACATCGCGCTGAGGGGGAAATCAAAGTTTTTCTGTAGAGAACTCCTGCTATTAGATAATAATATGCCGCCTTCCTTTTGAATCTTCTCCGATCTTTAATGGAATGATGGAACTTTCCTTTTGACAGAAATAGTTCATAAGGATCTTTCCCGGAGGGATTCTGATCAATCTGCATGAGCTCCTCTTTCTCCTTGGCCGGATGGAAAAGTTCTAAGGTCACCCCTCCCGATGGAAGACCAAACTTTGATAACTCGTCTGCCTCTTCATTTTGTGTCCTTGGAATGTGCTCGATGATGAAGGATTTGAATTTCCCGATCTCTTCCTTAGCAAGCGATAGATACTTTCTCAGCATTGGTTCTCTTGTTTCGTAGTTCCCTAGAACTTGCGAGGCCATTACAAGAGAATCAGTTTTTACATGAACATGTTCTATCCCAAGCTCTTTTGCGAGTCTTAGGCCGGCCAAGAGTGCTTCGTATTCAGCCTGGTTGTTTGTTACTGGGAAAAAGAATTTGATTGCCTGCTCGAGTTTGATGCCATTTGGACTGAGAAGAACTACTCCGGCTCCCACGGAGTTTTTCCCTGAAGCTCCATCTACGTAGATGATCCAGGCATAAGGAGATTTTTCCACCCGTTCAGGGTTAGACTCCATCGTGTCTACCAAGAAGTCTGCCAGTACTTGTGCCTTAATTGCTGTTCTGGGAATGTATAGTATTTCGAACTCCCTCAGCTCAATTGCCCATTTGGCCAGTCTTCCTGAATGATCTGGCTTCTCCAGGATACTTCTTAGTGGATGATCCGTAACCACCTGAATAGGATGAGCCTGAAAATAGGGGCGAAGCCTTCGTGAGGACATCACTAAGGCCAAGGCTAATTTCTCTAGAATTGAATATCTAGTTTCTGCATCTTTAAGGATATGGCTGACATAATATATTGGAAATTGCTTCTTCTTCTCCTCCCGAACCAGGACAGAGCTTATGGCATCTGGACCCACCCACAAGTACAAGAATAATGTTTCCCCTTCACGAGGGCTTTGAAGAAGAGGGGTTGAGGTTAACTGCTTTTTCAACTGTTCAAAAGCATTATCGCACTCTTCATTCCATTCAAACTTAGATCCTCCCCTAAGTGTCTTGTAGAATGGAGCGCTTTTATCTCCTGATTTGGAAATGAATCGGCTCAATCCTGCCAGCCTCCCCCCAAGTTGTTGTACCTCTTTCTGATTACGAGGAGGGGTCATATCTAGGATGGCTTTTACTTTATCCGGGTTTGGTGCGAGGCCATCAGCGGTGAGAAGATGCCCGAGAAATTTCCCTTTGTTTGCCCCGAATACGCATTTTGATGGGTTTAGCTTTAATTTGAACCCCCGTAGAGTAGCGAACGTCTCTACGAGGTCTTTCAGGTGGATTGAAAAAGTTTTACTTTTTAGAAGGAGATCATCAATGTATACTTCAAGATTTCTTCCTTTCTGTTTTTCAAAAACCGTATCCATCATCCTCTGATATGTCGCACCCGCGTTTTTGAGTCCGAAAGGCATGACGAGATAACAATAACACCCGTCATTGGTAATGAAGGACGTATGCGGGATATCAGGCTTATGCATCTTAATCTGGTGGTAACCAGAAAATGCATCTAGGAAACTCATGAAATTATATCCCACCGCGGAATCTACCAAAACATCTATCTGAGGCAAGAGATAACAATCCTTGGGACATGCTTTATTGAGTTTAGTGAAATCTACACACATACGCCATTTCCCCCCAGATTTTTTTCACCATCACTACATTCGACATCCAGGTGGGATACTGGATTTCAGAAATGAAATTGGCTTTAAGAAGTTTTGCAACTTCTTCTTTGATGGGTACCGCTAGCTTGGTTGCTACCTCCCTCTTCTTCTGTTGGATTGGCTTGAATTCAGGAGAAATATTGAGGTGATGGCACGCGACATCTGGATCTACACCAGGCATATCTTCTGCTGACCAGGCGAAGATGTCTAGATTCTCCAACAGGCAGGAGATCAACTGAACTTTCTCTTCTTCTGATAGCTCGGCGTTGATGATCAACTTCGTTCCTTCCTCTTCAGCAATAGGAACCTCTTGGGTCTCCTGGGCAGGTTCCAGGTAAGTCCCTGTCCGTTCTGCGCTTTCCTCGGCGGCCCCTGAAGACTCAGCAACCTCCAAAACCTCATCCATGATCTTGGGAAGTGGAGCGTCGGTGACCATGTTGACAGTTCGGACGTAGCACTCCCGAGCTATCTTTGGGTTGCTTCTGACCCGATACTGCTTTCCTTCAGCAGCGAACTTGAGGGCAAGGTGAAAGGTGGACACTACTGCCCTATACGCATTGAGAATCGGCCTCCCGAAGATAGCACAGTAGTTGCTCGGGGCATCTACTACCACGAAATTGATCAACTTTATTACTCCTCCAAGAGAGACCAGGAGCTTCACTGAACCCTCTACTTCCTTCTTCTCCCCAGAAAAACCGTAGAGGGGCCCATCCAGATGCTTTCCGGTCTTCAGGGCCTCGAAAATCGGGCGGAAAAGGAGATTCACGGAGCTGCCGGTATCAATCAGAATCTTGTGGACTGTATAGTTTTCGATGACGGCCTTGATAACCACCGCATCATCGAAAGGATTAGCATTGGGGGGAAGGTCATCCTGACCAAACATGACAATAGTGCTTTCGGGAGGAGAATTTGTAGTGGCTGCCACTTCCTGCTTTAGAACTCTCGCAATGCTGGATTTGCGAGATGATCCCGCTCCAGCTCCCCCATGGATACAATAGATGTCCCCTAAGGGGCCCACATCATTGACTTCGACGCATTCGGTAGAAGGATGGATGTCACCATAGTAGCCGGCGTCCTCGACGTCGGCGCATTCCCAGGTCACTTCTAATGTTTCCTTCTCCTTTTTCTTCTCGGTAGTTGGCTCAGCAGTTTTATCTTTCCGAACTACACCCCGGAGCTTTCCTTCTCCCAGGAGTCTTTCTATAAGCAGACGAAGAGCTCGACAGTCTTCAGTTAGATGTCCCCCCTCTTTATGATATTCACAATAAAGGCTCGGATTTCGATTGCGAATATCCGACTTCAGAGGAGCAGGCCTTTTGAAATCTGGCCTCTTTTGCGGAATCTGGACTACTTCGTCCATGGTGACGTTTAGGGGAGTGAATGACTCTTGCGAATCATCGTATTGAGTTGATGGAATGACTGGAGGTGGCTGCGCGACATACTGTTGTAAATATACCGACATGATTTGCGGAAGGGGAGCGGATGGAGCGGGAGCGACGACCAACGGTGGTTTCTGATCTTGAAACCGCTGATGGCCCATAAATGGTTGCTTATTTTTGTAGTTCCTCCCCCTTTGGGAACGGGGTTCAAAGTGGGACTGATTCGATGGTGGATGATGGAAGGACGGATTTGACTGCTCCTTGTCGCTTACCAGCTTCGCGACGTAGTCCGGATTGCTCTTCTCTCCTCTGATAAACATATTTGCCAAACTTATCATTTCCTGATAAGTCTTAGGCTCCCTTATATTTGCTTCGAACTTTAGGGGGCCCTCTCTTAGGCCATGGATGAGGGCAACCCTATACAGCTCCGGGTCCACATTTTGGACTTCCATGATCTCTTTCTGGAAGCGGTCCACAAAACGAGCCCACGTCTCGCCTTCCCGTTGTTTTATATCGAAAAGGGCCTCCGGGCCACTCTTTCTCTTCCTTGAGGTAGAGAATCTCAGCAGGAATTCTCTTCGCAGCTCCGCGAAACAACGGATCGACCTGGGGTGCAAACCGTAAAACCATTCCCTCGCTTGTCCTTCAAAGGAGGTTACAAGAAGCTTGCACTTAGTTGCATCAGTTAAGGTTCTGAGAGCAATGGCTGACTCGAAAGCTTGTAAATGAACCGTGGGATCAGTCTCCCCATTGAAAGCTGGCAGGCGAGGCTCCCTGAAATTATTAGGGGCAGGCTCCCCTCTGACTTCGTCCACAAAGGGAGAAGTTTCTTCCATATCTTCATACAGAGGAGCAGGGTGATAAGCCGCCGGAGCTGCGGCTATTCGCGGACATGCCGCCTGATAAGAAGACCGGGCAGCAGCTTCTGGCAGGTAGGAGTGATGAATAGGAACTTCAGGCAGGTAGGAGAGACGGTTCGCGCCCTCCTGCAGGTAGGAAAAGTGGGCAGCGTGAGAAGTCGCCCCTAGAAGTCGAGGACTCGAGCTGGCATGTTGTGCACGGCTTCCTGATAGAAGTTTTTCCTAGCCGCAGGGTCTTCTTGGTGGAGCTGGAAATTAGCGGCTTGCGGTAGCGAGTAAGGAGGAGGTGGAGGAAGGACAGGGGTCACCGCCTGATTAGCCGCGGCTTGTTGCGGAACTAGTCGCTCGGTTAGCATTGCTAAAGTCTGACTGATCGCTTCAAGTCGCTGATCAGTGGCCCTCTGAGCCCGCTCGGCTTCTCTCCTTGATTGCTCCAGGGCTTCCCACAAAGAGTCCTCGCTATGATCGGAGCGGTCTCCAAGGGGGAACTGACGGTCTGACATCGTGGCGAAAAGGATTTCACCGACAATCCGCGATCTGAAGGTCGCGTGTTTCTGTTGAGTCCGAAATTGCACCTCCGAGGGAAACCGGAGGCTGCGGGTTGTCGGTTACTATTTGCGCAGAAGGATGAGACCGCTAGCAGCGGTCAAGGCCACACTTCGCCCGCCGCGGCAAATGCCACTCCTGCGACGGGCTTTCCTTTGATTAGAAAGAAGGGGTTACAGCGGGTTACAAGTGCAGGAAAAGAGAAGCCGGCCGGTCAGACAGTCCGCAAGACGAGAAACTCGAGTCCGTAGCTCAAACAAGCGAGCTCCTAGATTCGAGTGTGCGTGCCTTGGGAACAGTGCCGCCCCTTATTTATAGGCTTGGGGGCCTGCCCGAACGGGCAGGGATAAAATAACCGCCTGCCCGGGTACAGGAGAAACGGGCAGGCGGTGATGGGATACACAAAGAAGGAAAGAAAGAAGCCGCGCGGCTTGGCGGCTTGCCCTTCCGACTTGTCTGTCCAGAAGATAAAGATGCTGCGACCAAGGCGACGGTGCTATCCGAGCGGTCTCGATTTTGAGACCACGACTTGTTTTTTGACCTTGAATCTGGGCTTATCTCCATGGCATAAACCGCGCGATCTCCGACTTGAGACCGTGACTTGCCCTGCTGGACTTGGGCTTGGATTATCTTTAGTACTTGGCGGCGGTCTACGTTATGCCAGACCGCCCGACCTGTGCTAGCTGGTGTCGATGGATCTCGTTTATCCTGAGCCGGGCGACTTGGATCCGCAAACCGCTCGGTCTGCGAGTAATCCTCTTGAAAGCGGTTTCCCGGGTAAACACATCACAAACCGGTCGGCTTGATGTTTGAACCGGACGGTTTGAAATAAGCAGGTACTAAATACATCATGCGGTCTGGTTTTCAGACCGGACGGTTTGGAATAAGCAGAATATTATAAAATACCACAAGGCAAATATCAAAGGATCAAACATAATCATGACCGGTCGATCTCATCGTTTGGTCTATGAACCAATCATTTTTCTGGGTTTCAATTCAATCCGTTCGGTTAATAACGGATTCTTCATAATCAGGCAATTATGATTCTCATTGCAAGTATCAAGCTACTAAACCGCTCAAAATATGTATAGTCTGCACGGATTTATCAGTCGATGATATGTCACATAAATCGTTCAGACTAAATATTAATCGCGCGGCCTACCAATTGTCTTCTTATGACTTGATATTCTATCTTGCGAAGCAATCACAAAAAGCCAGGTCATAATCGCGCGGCTTGGTTATGACAATTTCTCGCTCAGCCTGTTAACTATTCTTATGACTTGGCATTCTTTAAAGCAATTATACAAAGTCAGCAGCCTGAGTTGTAAGCCGCTCGAGTTAAAATGCTGGCCACTCGGCCTGTTAACTATTCTTATGACTTGGCATTCTTTAAAGCAATTATACAAAGTCAGCAGCCTGAGTTGTAATCCGCTCGAGTTAAAATGCTGGCCGCTCGGCCTGTTAACTATTCTTATGACTTGGCATTCTTTAAAGCAATTATACAAAGTCAGCAGCCTGAGTTGTAAGCCGCCCGAGTTAAAATGCTGGCTGCTCGGCCTGTTAACTGTTAACTGTTCTTATCACAAGGCATTCATGATAAGATAAGGGAGAACTTGGATTTCTGTCCGCTCGATTATATATCCAAACCGCATCGACTACGTGACGTAACGTTATAGTTGACACTTTCTCGGGATGAATCAAATCCACTTGGTCCAGGTTGAAGAAACAAGCTATGCGAACGGTTTTTTTGCTAATGGTTACTTAACCGGAATTCTATGAAGATCATTGTCCTGACCAGCTGAGTTAATATTAAGTCGCACGACTTTGTAAGAAGATTCAATTACTCGAAGCAGAAAGAGATCGCAAACAATCACAAGTAAGTCACAGAAAGTAGACAGCTAGACAGGTAAAAAACTTTCCATTCCATTATCAAAACATTCTTACATTATGCTTTAACCGACCGGCTAACAAAATCAAGCCGTCGACAATTCAAAACAAAAAAACAAAAATACAACTATTGATTATCCGGCTTGAGTTTCTTAGATGCAGAAGCACTCGAATGTTCGCTGCCATCAATTGAAACATCAGGGGAATAACCCTCGCTGCCCGACGAAGACGAGCTGCTCAGTTTGCCCGACTTGCGCCCGGTCCCTTCGTCAGAGTCAGTAGACTCAGAGTCCGAGCCGCTTCCATCGTCCTTAGACGCAGCGGGCTCTTCGGCCTTATCATCTTCGTCATCGCTCTCCTATGAACTGGACCCATCGACTTTGTTCTTTCCTTTGGCCTCCCGCCTGATCTTCTCCAGTTTCCTTTGCAAAATCGGGTAGGCATCGGAAAAAGTAAAATGTTCAAAACCAGGCGCGAGCCCTCCGAGCTCTCGCAGCCGGTTATAAGCATTGTCGATTCCCTCGGCGACATGAGGGAAAAGTTCCTCTTGGTAGACCGGATCGGTCTCATCATACTTTTTCTCCAAACCAAAAGGTAAGGTAAAAGACCGTGCGATCTGGAAAATTCAGAAGGATGGTCGACCAGGTGATAACTTACCAACTCGGCTTCCTTCAGCCGCACGTTTTCCTTCATCAATTCGGCAATTTCCTTCTCTAGATGATCATTCGCTCTGATCAACCTTTTGAAGGTCATGCCCATGAAGACATTGGTGATGAGGCTCTCAGCTCCAACCCGCGAGGCCTCCCGGGCAAGCTCCTCCTCAGGAATCTTCCTCAATCGCCTGAAGTTTCGTCGGCCAAACATGGCGATGCTGGCGGCCTCAACATGCCGGCCTGATCTCTCATTCGCCCAGTGGGGGAGCGCAGTAGAAACCTGGACGCTATCACTGTCCGGATGCCAGGTGAAGACCGTGCGGCCTTTTAAATCCTTCACCTTGCTAAAGGAACAGAGGGCAGAGAAGTCGCCCGAGGAAGTCGAATCCTCCCCATCGGATAGAGACGGCTTGTTCTTGCCCTGCCTTTTTCTCCTCTCGCCCTGAGTAAGGATTAAGCCGGCCGGGCTGATCGGTTTGTTTTTGGGAACAACGGCCTCAACTGCAAAAAAGAAGTAAAAAGTTTAGAACGGAATTTCGAACGGTCAACATTAAAGCCGGAGGCGGCTTGAAGAAGAACTTACTATCTTCAGGCCGGACATTCTCCAGCTCGGCGAGCAGCGGAATGTAGTGGCGTACATTAAGCCGCTCATTCACGAGAAGTTGGCAGGTCTTCTCCTCGACCTTGCTGATAGTGATTTGTTGGAAGGCCTCCTCTGGTCGCACCTGCGGTTTCGGGTTCAGTAGGCCAAGTCAGCCTTCGAAAATCAAATACCTCTCCGACCAGGCCGTAACCTTGTTCGCGAGGTTGACCATCTTCAGCCCCCGGCAGCCGAAGTAGAGATGGCCTTTGAACACATTTGACTCGGAGTCCGGGATAGCCCGCACCGAGAATATCTTTCTGAAAAGGTCCATAGAGAAGCGGACTCTCTCAGACCGCGGATATGAAATGAAGCTGCATATCCCGGCCATCGAGTTAGGGGAGATTTCGCCGGGGACAACTCCTTAATGGTCAAAGACCATGGCGAGCTCGATGGGTATGGGGAACTTGAAGCCGCAATCGAAATGATCGATAAGGATGGCGATTTGGTTCCGACCAGAAGAGTTCATTCGCTCATTACGGAGCGGAAGTCGCGCAAGCAGCGGACTATCAACCATATGTTTCTCAACAAACTCATCCAATTCAGCTTTGGTCAAACGACATTCCTCGAGATCGGCCGAATGAAATGCTAGAGCGGCTTCGGAGCGGGTAGCAGAGGTTTTCCCAGGTCGCTTCGGCTGACGCTTTGCTCCCATCTTGAAATTCTGGTAAAAAGATCATCGGAAAGGCGCTACTTATAAGAACGGCTGATCTGCATTCAGCAAAGGTCAAATCGCGGCTAGACTAATCAACCCGCGCGGCCACATTTCTATGTAAGGCTAAATCATTGAAACACAAGTAAAATCTAAGCAGGCGAATTAAAAAAGCAACGGAAACAAGCCGCTCGGCTTATGGAACAATTTGCAGGCGTCAACTAACATACGAAAGAAGAATATGAAGCACATTCAAATACACAGACCGAGCGGTCTGAAAGACAGACCGAATGACATAAAATCAAGCTCAAGCAGTTAAGTTGTCCAAGGGACCGAATAAAATATTACAAATGCTTGTCTTAAAACCGCTTATCACTGGCGGGCATCACTCGGCGCGTCTTCTCTATGAAGTCGCGCGACATGATCACCTATCTGAAGAACTGTCACTTACATTTGATTAATGTTGTGATTGAGGTGATTGATCATGCTATGAAGCCGCGCGGCATCCCTCTCTACTCGCGCCGCTGGAATCACGCGAGTAGGTAAGGCCGCTGCGCCATAAGGTCTACCATAGCAGGAGGCAGGTCCGCTGGCTTACCCGGAGAGGCAATAGTCACTGTATTGTCGGGTTGTGTCCTCTTTTTCTTCCTCTTCTTATCCTTCGGGCGATCTTCCCCGCGGTCTTTACCGGACTTCTGATGATCTTCGAACTGCGCCATAAGGTCTACCATCTTGATCAGACTGTTTAGCCGGAAAGTCCTAACCGCGAGGGGCGAGTAGTGACTCGTGATAGTGTTGAAGTTATGCGAAAATAGAAGCTTCCAGAACATTTATAACCCACAGGGCAAGATCGGCGCGGTCTCTGGCTAGAACTAATATTTTTGAAATCTTCTCAGGATTTGAAAATATGCGGGGATTATGTTTACCCAGAAGACTTCTTCTGAATAGCATTACTCACATACCGGGCGGTCTGCGGATACAAGTCGCCCGGTTCAGGTTTTACAAGGTCCATCAGCACCAACCCGCACAGACCGGGCGGTCTGAGCATTCAGGTCGCCTCCAAAGTTTAAAGACCATCAGGGCCCAAGTCCAAACAGCATACAAGGCAACCCGCAGTCTCAAGTCGGAGACCGCCCGGGTTGTGCCATGAAAGCTATCATGGACCAAGTCCAAGAAGACAGGCCGCGTTCTCATGGGTAAGCTGCGGTCACAAGACGGAGACCGCCCGTGTTGCGCCGTGAAGACCAGTAAGGACCAAGTCCAAGAAGACAGGCCGCGTTCTCAAGTCGGAGACCGCCCGGGTGGCATCATCGCCTTGGTCGCAACATCTCCAGCCCCTTCACGAGACAGACCGCAAGCGCAAGCCGCCAAGATGCGCGGCTTCTTTCTTTTCTCCTTTCTGTATCCCGTCACCTCCTGCCCGATTCTCCTGTACCCGGGCAGGCGGTTATTTTATCCCTGCCCATTCGGGCAGGCCCCCGAGCCTATAAATAGGGGGCGGCGACGTTCCCAAGGCACGCACACTCGAATCCAGGAGCTCGCTTGTTTGAGCTGCGGTCTCGAGTTTCCTGTCTTGCGGACTGTTTGACCGGCCGACTTCTGCTTTCCTGCACCTGTAACCCGCTGTAACCGCTTCTTCTTAATCAAAGGAAAGTCCATCACAGGAGTGGCATTCGTCGTGACGGGCGAAGTCTGGCCTTGACGGGTACTAGCAGTCTCGTTTTCTCCACCTAAAAGTAACCGGCAGCCCGCAGCCTCCGATTTCCTTCGGAGGTGCGATTTCGGACTCAACATGTCTATTCCTTTTTACTTATTATCAAACTCACTGAACCATGGAGACATCGCCAAGTTCTGCTCGAACCCCCTCGGATTGTAGTCATTAGCGTAAAACCACGAAGATCATGCGTAGCGGGGAGTTTTCGCACACGTGTAGTGGTAGCTTGCCAATTCCCGTGCGGTGGTCTTCAGAATCTTGGATCCCGGCTGATATCTAACACACCCCTGCATCAAGGGAGGTCTAGGTGATTGTTAGCTCTATCATGCCCCGAGAGGGATATAGTTACAGCTTTGATGATCTTTCTGAGGAAAGCAATGTCGGTATAGCCTCCGCGGCATAACCACACCTGCCAAACTGATCATCTTAGTCTGTGACCATCGAATACTCCTAGGTACTCTCAAGCGATGCCTAAGCGGGACCCACAACTGAGTTAATCTCTCTGAGGAAAGCAATGTTCGCCGCCTAGGCCCACCTGCCCAATTGATCAACTCGGCTTGTAGCCCTAGGCAAGAGAGCAGTTGAGTCGTTTACATCCTTTATGACCACTTGAGGAAAGCAACGTTCGCCGCCTAGGCCCACTTGCCCACTTGGTCATCTGGGTCTGTACTTACTTTTTCTTTATTTCTACAGCTCTTATGAGCACTTGAGGAAAGCAATGTTCGCTGCCTAGGCCCACCTGCCCACTTGGTCATCTGAGTCTGTAGCCATTCCTTTTTCTTTACAGGAAAATTATATCTCTTATGATCCTCGATAATTTGGAGAAAGTAGTATCTAACGGGTACAAATATTGGCCCACTTGGTCATTTAAAAGTTGAAAAACTTTTAGACCGTGCGGTTTTATCTATCAAGCCGGTCGGTTTGAAAAAGTACTACAGGTTATGAAAAATGGCTGCATAATATGCTAGCCAAGTGAGTAAAATCTATCTGGCTTTAAAGCTGGAAAGCAGGCTATTACAGGAAGCCACAAGGCAATATTTCCGACTCGAGATAATCGAGTCAAGGCTTTCTCTCTAATAGTCGGGAAATAGACTTATTAATCCTCTGGATTGCATTCTAACTGCACGTCTCATTTCTTACAATCAGAGCTTATGAAGATATAATCTCTGGCAGTTTCAGGCCGCGATTCATCTTCACTGAGTTAATCAGGATCTACTTTAGAACTAAAACGATAAACCGTCAGGGTAACATTTCGTGGTAACTGGGCAATTATTCTATTGGAGATATCTTTTCCCTGGAGGGTTTTCAGAAAGGATTTGAAGTTTTATAAGAAATAACGCTAAAAACAGAAGATCGCATATGAATATCCGCAAGTAAAATAGCAAAGATTAACAGTTGTGAATTCATTTATACCTGCTTTAAGTTCTGTTTTTGCAGAGATTAGTAGGTATTCGCGGGTTCTCTTCAGGTACTCGCGTTATGTTTTATACCTGCTTTGAGTTCTCTTTTGCAGAGATTAGCAGGTGTTGCAAGGTCTATTCAGGTACTCGCGTTATATTGTATACCTGCTTTGAGTTCTCCTTTGCAGAGTTTAGCAGGTGTTCGCGAGTTCTCTTCAGTACTCGCGTTATAAATTCTTTTACCTGCTTTTAAGTTCTCTTTTGGAGAGATTAGCGGGTGATTGCGAGTTCCTTTTCAGGTAATCGTGTTATAGAATCTTTTTCCTGCTTTACGTTCTCTTTTGCAGAGATTTGCAGGTGTTCGCGAGTTCTCTTCAGGTACTCGCGTTATGTTTTTTACCTGCTTTGAATACTCTTTTGCAGAGATTTGCATGTGTTCGCGAGTTCTCTTCAGGTACTAAAGTTATGTTTTAAACCTGCTTTGAGTTCTCTTTTGCAGAGATTAGCAGGTGTTCGCGAGGTCTCTTCAGGTACACGCGTTATGTTTTATACCTGCTGTGAGTTCTCTTTTGTAGAGATTAGCAGGTGCTCGCGAGGTCTCTTCAGGTAATCACGTTATGTTTTATACCTGCTTTGAGTTCTCTTTTGCAGAGATTAGCAGGTGTTCACGAGTTCTCTTCAGGTATTCGCGTTATGTTTTTTACCTGCTTTGAATTCTCTTTTGCAGAGATTAGCAGGTGTTCGCGAGTTCTCTTCAGGTACTAGCGTTATATTGTATACCTGCTTTGAGTTCTCCTTTGCAGAGATTAGCAGGTGTTCGCGAGTTCTCTTCAGGTACTCGCGTTATATTTTATACCTGCTTTTAAGTTCTCTTTTGCAGAGATTAGCAGGTGATCGTGAGTTCTCTTCAGGTACTCGCGTTATATTTTTTACCTGCTTTGAATTCTCTTTTGCAGAGATTAGCAGGTGCTCGCGAGGTCTCTTCAGGTACTCGCGTTATGTTTTATACCTGCTTTGAGTTCTCTTTTGCAGAGATTAGCAGGTGTTCGCGAGTTCTCTTCAGGTACTCGCGTTATATTTTATACCTGCTTTGAGTTCTCATTTGCAGAGATTAGCAGGTGTTCGCGAGTTCTCTTCAGGTACTCGTGTTATATTTTTTACCTGCTTTGAATTCTCTTTTGCAGAGATTAGCAGGTGTTCGCGAGTTCTCTTCAGGTACTCGCATTATATTGTATACCTGCTTTGAGTTCTCCTTTGCAGAGATTAGCAGGTGTTCGCGAGTTCTCTTCAGGTACTCGCGTTATGTTTTATACCCGCTTTTAAGTTCTCTTTTGCAGAGATTAGCAGGTGATCGCGAGTTCTCTTCAGGTGCTCGCGTTATGTTTTTTACCTGCTTTGAATTCTATTTTGCAGAGATTAGCGGGTGTTCGCGAGGTCTCTTCAGGTACTCACGTTATATTATATTTCATACCTGCTTTGAATTCTCTTTTGCAGAGATTAGCAGGTGATCGCGAGTTCTTTTCAGGTACTCGCGTTATAGATTCTTTTGCCTGCTTTAAGTTCTCTTTTGCAGAGATTTGCAGGTGTTCGTGAGTTCTCTTCAGGTACTCGCGTTATGTTTTTTATCTGCTTTGAATTCTCTTTTGCAGAGATTTGCAGGTGTTCACGAGTTCTCTTCAGGTACTCGCGTTATGTTTTATACCTGCTTTGAGTTCTCTTTTGCAGAGATTAGCAGGTGTTCGCGAGGTCTCTTTAGGTACTCACGTTATGTTTTATACCTGTTGTGAGTTTTATTTTGCAGAGATTAGCAGGTGCTCGCGAGGTCTCTTCAGGTACTCGCGTTATGTTTTATACCTGCTTTGAGTTCTCTTTTGCAGAGATTAGCAGGTGTTTGCGAGTTCTATTCAGGCACTCGCGTTATATTTTATACCTGCTTTGAGTTCTCCTTTGTAGAGATTAGCAGGTGTTCGCGAGTTCTCTTCAGGTACTCGCGTTATGTTTTATACCTGCTTTGAGTTATCTTTTGCAGAGATTAGCAGGTGTTCACGAGGTGTCTTCAGGTACTCGCGTTATGTTTTATACTTGCTGTGAGTTCTCTTTTGCAGAGATTAGCAGGTTTTTTTTTGAGTTCTCTTCAGGTACTCGCGTTATGTTTTATACCCGCTTTTAAGTTCTCTTTTGCAGAGATTAGCAGGTGATCGCGAGTTCTCTTCAGGTGCTCGCGTTATGTTTTTTACCTGCTTTGAATTCTATTTTGCAGAGATTAGCGGGTGTTTGCGAGGTCTCTTCAGGTACTCACGTTATATTATATTTCATACCTGCTTTGAATTCTCTTTTGCAGAGATTAGCAGGTGATCACGAGTTCTCTTCAGGTACTCGCGTTATAGATTCTTTTGCCTGCTTTAAGTTCTCTTTTGCAGAGATTTGCAGGTGTTCGCGAGTTCTCTTCAGGTACTCGCATTATGTTTTTTATCTGCTTTGAATTCTCTTTTGCAGAGATTTGCAGGTGTTCACGAGTTCTCTTCAGGTACTCGCGTTATGTTTTATACCTGCTTTGAGTTCTCTTTTGCAGAGATTAGCAGGTGTTCGCGAGGTCTCTTTAGGTACTCGCGTTATGTTTTATACCTGTTGTGAGTTTTATTTTGCAGAGATTAGCAGGTGCTCGCGAGGTCTCTTCAGGTTCTCGCGTTATGTTTTATACCTGCTTTGAGTTCTCTTTTGCAGAGATTAGCAGGTGTTTGCGAGTTCTATTCAGGCATCGCGTTATATTTTATACCTGCTTTGAGTTCTCCGTTGTAGAGATTAGCAGGTGTTCGCGAGTTCTCTTCAGGTACTCGCGTTATGTTTTATACCTGCTTTGAGTTATCTTTTGCAGAGATTAGCAGGTGTTCCCAAGGTGTCTTCAGGTACTCGCGTTATGTTTTATACTTGCTGTGAGTTCTCTTTTGCAGAGATTAGCAGGTGCTCGCGAGGTCTCTTCAGGTACTCGCGTTATGTTTTATACCTGCTTTGAGTTCTCTTTTGCAGAGATTAGCAGGTGTTCGTGAGTTCTCTTCAGGTACTCGCGTTATGTTTTATACCTGCTTTTAAGTTCTCTTTTGCAGAGATTAGCAGGTGATCGCGAGTTTTCTTCAGGTACTCGCGTTATGTTTTATACCTGCTTTGAATTCTCTTTTGTAGAGATTAGCAGGTGTTCACGAGGTCTCTTCAGGTACTCGCATTATATTATATTTCATACCTGCTTTGAATTCTCTTTTGCAGAGATTAGCAGGTGATCGCGAGTTCTCTTCAGGTACTCGCGTTATAGATTCTTTTGCCTGCTTTAAGTTCTCTTTTGCAGAGATTTGCAGGTGTTCTCGAGTTCTCTTTAGGTACTCGCGTTATGTTTTTTACCTGCTTTGAATTCTCTTTTGCAGAGATTTGCAGGTGTTCGCGAGTTCTCTTCAGGTACTCGCGTTATGTTTTATACCTGCTTTGAGTTCTCTTTTGCAGAGATTAGCAGGTGTTTGCGAGTTCTATTCAGGCACTCGCGTTATATTTTATACCTGCTTTGAGTTCTCCTTTGTAGAGATTAGCAGGTGTTCGCGAGTTCTCTTCAGGTACTCGCGTTATGTTTTATACCTGCTTTGAGTTATCTTTTGCAGAGATTAGCAGGTGTTCACGAGGTGTCTTCAGGTACTCGTGTTATGTTTTATACTTGCTGTGAGTTCTCTTTTGCAGAGATTAGCAGGTTTTTTTTGAGTTCTCTTCAGGTACTCGCGTTATGTTTTATACCCGCTTTTAAGTTCTCTTTTGCAGAGATTAGCAGGTGATCGCGAGTTCTCTTCAGGTGCTCGCGTTATGTTTTTTACCTGCTTTGAATTCTATTTTGCAGAGATTAGCGGGTGTTCGCGAGGTCTCTTCAGGTACTCACGTTATATTATATTTCATACCTGCTTTGAATATTCTTTTGCAGAGATTAGCAGGTGATCACGAGTTCTCTTCAGGTACTCGCGTTATAGATTCTTTTGCCTGCTTTAAGTTCTCTTTTGCAGAGATTTGCAGGTGTTCGCGAGTTCTCTTCAGGTACTCGCATTATGTTTTTTATCTGCTTTGAATTCTCTTTTGCAGAGATTTGCAGGTGTTCACGAGTTCTCTTCAGGTACTCGCGTTATGTTTTATACCTGCTTTGAGTTCTCTTTTGCAGAGATTAGCAGGTGTTTGCGAGATCTCTTTAGGTACTCGCGTTATGTTTTATACCTGTTGTGAGTTTTATTTTGCAGAGATTAGCAGGTGCTCGCGAGGTCTCTTCAGGTACTCGCGTTATGTTTTATACCTGCTTTGAGTTCTCTTTTGCAGAGATTAGCAGGTGTTTGCGAGTTCTATTCAGGCACTCGCGTTATATTTTATACCTGCTTTGAGTTCTCCTTTGTAGAGATTAGCAGGTGTTCGCGAGTTCTCTTCAGGTACTCGCGTTATGTTTTATACCTGCTTTGAGTTATCTTTTGCAGAGATTAGCAGGTGTTCACGAGGTGTCTTCAGGTACTCGCGTTATGTTTTATACTTGCGGTGAGTTCTCTTTTGCAGAGATTAGCAGGTTTTTTTTTGAGTTCTCTTCAGGTACTCGCGTTATGTTTTATACCCGCTTTTAAGTTCTCTTTTGCAGAGATTAGCAGGTGATCGCGAGTTCTCTTCAGGTGCTCGCGTTATGTTTTTTACCTGCTTTGAATTCTATTTTGCAGAGATTAGCGGGTGTTTGCGAGGTCTCTTCAGGTACTCACGTTATATTATATTTCATACCTGCTTTGAATTCTCTTTTGCAGAGATTAGCAGGTGATCACGAGTTCTCTTCAGGTACTCGCGTTATAGATTCTTTTGCCTGCTTTAAGTTCTCTTTTGCAGAGATTTGCAGGTGTTCGCGAGTTCTCTTCAGGTACTCGCATTATGTTTTTTATCTGCTTTGAATTCTCTTTTGCAGAGATTTGCAGGTGTTCACGAGTTCTCTTCAGGTACTCGCGTTATGTTTTATACCTTCTTTGAGTTCTCTTTTGCAGAGATTAGCAGGTGTTCGCGAGGTCTCTTTTGGTACTCGCGTTATGTTTTATACCTGCTGTGAGTTCTCTTTTGCAGAGATTAGCAGGTGCTCGCGAGGTCTCTTCAGGTTCTCGCGTTATGTTTTATACCTGCTTTGAGTTCTCTTTTGCAGAGATTAGCAGGTGTTTGCGAGTTCTATTCAGGCATCGCGTTATATTTTATACCTGCTTTGAGTTCTCCGTTGTAGAGATTAGCAGGTGTTCGCGAGTTCTCTTCAGGTACTCGCGTTATGTTTTATACCTGCTTTGAGTTATCTTTTGCAGAGATTAGCAGGTGTTCCCAAGGTGTCTTCAGGTACTCGCGTTATGTTTTATACTTGCTGTGAGTTCTCTTTTGCAGAGATTAGCAGGTGCTCGCGAGGTCTCTTCAGGTACTCGCGTTATGTTTTATACCTGCTTTGAGTTCTCTTTTGCAGAGATTAGCAGGTGTTCGTGAGTTCTCTTCAGGTACTCGCGTTATGTTTTATACCTGCTTTTAAGTTCTCTTTTGCAGAGATTAGCAGGTGATCGCGAGTTTTCTTCAGGTACTCGCGTTATGTTTTATACCTGCTTTGAATTCTCTTTTGTAGAGATTAGCAGGTGTTCACGAGGTCTCTTCAGGTACTCGTATTATATTATATTTCATACCTGCTTTGAATTCTCTTTTGCAGAGATTAGCAGGTGATCGCGAGTTCTCTTCAGGTACTCGCGTTATAGATTCTTTTGCCTGCTTTAAGTTCTCTTTTGCAGAGATTTGCAGGTGTTCTCGAGTTCTCTTTAGGTACTCGCGTTATGTTTTTTACCTGCTTTGAATTCTCTTTTGCAGAGATTTGCAGGTGTTCGCGAGTTCTCTTCAGGTACTCGCGTTATGTTTTATACCTGCTTTGAGTTCTCTTTTGCAGAGATTAGCAGGTGTTTGCGAGTTCTATTCAGGCACTCGCGTTATATTTTATACCTGCTTTGAGTTCTCCTTTGTAGAGATTAGCAGGTGTTCGCGAGTTCTCTTCAGGTACTCGCGTTATGTTTTATACCTGCTTTGAGTTATCTTTTGCAGAGATTAGCAGGTGTTCACGAGGTGTCTTCAGGTACTCGTGTTATGTTTTATACTTGCTGTGAGTTCTCTTTTGCAGAGATTAGCAGGTTTTTTTTGAGTTCTCTTCAGGTACTCGCGTTATGTTTTATACCCGCTTTTAAGTTCTCTTTTGCAGAGATTAGCAGGTGATCGCGAGTTCTCTTCAGGTGCTCGCGTTATGTTTTTTACCTGCTTTGAATTCTATTTTGCAGAGATTAGCGGGTGTTCGCGAGGTCTCTTCAGGTACTCACGTTATATTATATTTCATACCTGCTTTGAATATTCTTTTGCAGAGATTAGCAGGTGATCACGAGTTCTCTTCAGGTACTCGCGTTATAGATTCTTTTGCCTGCTTTAAGTTCTCTTTTGCAGAGATTTGCAGGTGTTCGCGAGTTCTCTTCAGGTACTCGCATTATGTTTTTTATCTGCTTTGAATTCTCTTTTGCAGAGATTTGCAGGTGTTCACGAGTTCTCTTCAGGTACTCGCGTTATGTTTTATACCTGCTTTGAGTTCTCTTTTGTAGAGATTAGCAGGTGTTTGCGAGATCTCTTTAGGTACTCGCGTTATGTTTTATACCTGTTGTGAGTTTTATTTTGCAGAGATTAGCAGGTGCTCGCGAGGTCTCTTCAGGTACTCGCGTTATGTTTTATACCTGCTTTGAGTTCTCTTTTGCAGAGATTAGCAGGTGTTTGCGAGTTCTATTCAGGCACTCGCGTTATATTTTATACCTGCTTTGAGTTCTCCTTTGTAGAGATTAGCAGGTGTTCGCGAGTTCTCTTCAGGTACTCGCGTTATGTTTTATACCTGCTTTGAGTTATCTTTTGCAGAGATTAGCAGGTGTTCACGAGGTGTCTTCAGGTACTCGCGTTATGTTTTATACTTGCGGTGAGTTCTCTTTTGCAGAGATTAGCAGGTTTTTTTTTGAGTTCTCTTCAGGTACTCGCATTATGTTTTATACCCGCTTTTAAGTTCTCTTTTGCAGAGATTAGCAGGTGATCGCGAGTTCTCTTCAGGTGCTCGCGTTATGTTTTTTACCTGCTTTGAATTCTATTTTGCAGAGATTAGCGGGTGTTTGCGAGGTCTCTTCAGGTACTCACGTTATATTATATTTCATACCTGCTTTGAATTCTCTTTTGCAGAGATTAGCAGGTGATCACGAGTTCTCTTCAGGTACTCGCGTTATAGATTCTTTTGCCTGCTTTAAGTTCTCTTTTGCAGAGATTTGCAGGTGTTCGCGAGTTCTCTTCAGGTACTCGCATTATGTTTTTTATCTGCTTTGAATTCTCTTTTGCAGAGATTTGCAGGTGTTCACGAGTTCTCTTCAGGTACTCGCGTTATGTTTTATACCTTCTTTGAGTTCTCTTTTGCAGAGATTAGCAGGTGTTCGCGAGGTCTCTTTTGGTACTCGCGTTATGTTTTATACCTGCTGTGAGTTCTCTTTTGCAGAGATTAGCAGGTGCTCGCGAGGTCTCTTCAGGTTCTCGCGTTATGTTTTATACCTGCTTTGAGTTCTCTTTTGCAGAGATTAGCAGGTGTTTGCGAGTTCTATTCAGGCATCGCGTTATATTTTATACCTGCTTTGAGTTCTCCGTTGTAGAGATTAGCAGGTGTTCGCGAGTTCTCTTCAGGTACTCGCGTTATGTTTTATACCTGCTTTGAGTTATCTTTTGCAGAGATTAGCAGGTGTTCCCAAGGTGTCTTCAGGTACTCGCGTTATGTTTTATACTTGCTGTGAGTTCTCTTTTGCAGAGATTAGCAGGTGCTCGCGAGGTCTCTTCAGGTACTCGCGTTATGTTTTATACCTGCTTTGAGTTCTCTTTTGCAGAGATTAGCAGGTGTTCGTGAGTTCTCTTCAGGTACTCGCGTTATGTTTTATACCTGCTTTTAAGTTCTCTTTTGCAGAGATTAGCAGGTGATCGCGAGTTTTCTTCAGGTACTCGCGTTATGTTTTATACCTGCTTTGAATTCTCTTTTGTAGAGATTAGCAGGTGTTCACGAGGTCTCTTCAGGTACTCGCATTATATTATATTTCATACCTGCTTTGAATTCTCTTTTGCAGAGATTAGCAGGTGATCGCGAGTTCTCTTCAGGTACTCGCGTTATAGATTCTTTTGCCTGCTTTAAGTTCTCTTTTGCAGAGATTTGCAGGTGTTCTCGAGTTCTCTTTAGGTACTCGCGTTATGTTTTTTACCTGCTTTGAATTCTCTTTTGCAGAGATTTGCAGGTGTTCGCGAGTTCTCTTCAGGTACTCGCGTTATGTTTTATACCTGCTTTGAGTTCTCTTTTGCAGAGATTAGCAGGTGTTTGCGAGTTCTATTCAGGCACTCGCGTTATATTTTATATCTGCTTTGAGTTCTCCTTTGTAGAGATTAGCAGGTGTTCGCGAGTTCTCTTCAGGTACTCGCGTTATGTTTTATACCTGCTTTGAGTTATCTTTTGCAGAGATTAGCAGGTGTTCACGAGGTGTCTTCAGGTACTCGCGTTATGTTTTATACTTGCTGTGAGTTCTCTTTTGCAGAGATTAGCAGGTTTTTTTTGAGTTCTCTTCAGGTACTCGCGTTATGTTTTATACCCGCTTTTAAGTTCTCTTTTGCAGAGATTAGCAGGTGATCGCGAGTTCTCTTCAGGTGCTCGCGTTATGTTTTTTACCTGCTTTGAATTCTATTTTGCAGAGATTAGCGGGTGTTCGCGAGGTCTCTTCAGGTACTCACGTTATATTATATTTCATACCTGCTTTGAATATTCTTTTGCAGAGATTAGCAGGTGATCACGAGTTCTCTTCAGGTACTCGCGTTATAGATTCTTTTGCCTGCTTTAAGTTCTCTTTTGCAGAGATTTGCAGGTGTTCGCGAGTTCTCTTCAGGTACTCGCATTATGTTTTTTATCTGCTTTGAATTCTCTTTTGCAGAGATTTGCAGGTGTTCACGAGTTCTCTTCAGGTACTCGCGTTATGTTTTATACCTGCTTTGAGTTCTCTTTTGCAGAGATTAGCAGGTGTTTGCGAGATCTCTTTAGGTACTCGCGTTATGTTTTATACCTGTTGTGAGTTTTATTTTGCAGAGATTAGCAGGTGCTCGCGAGGTCTCTTCAGGTACTCGCGTTATGTTTTATACCTGCTTTGAGTTCTCTTTTGCAGAGATTAGCAGGTGTTTGCGAGTTCTATTCAGGCACTCGCGTTATATTTTATACCTGCTTTGAGTTCTCCTTTGTAGAGATTAGCAGGTGTTCGCGAGTTCTCTTCAGGTACTCGCGTTATGTTTTATACCTGCTTTGAGTTATCTTTTGCAGAGATTAGCAGGTGTTCACGAGGTGTCTTCAGGTACTCGCGTTATGTTTTATACTTGCGGTGAGTTCTCTTTTGCAGAGATTAGCAGGTTTTTTTTTGAGTTCTCTTCAGGTACTCGCGTTATGTTTTATACCCGCTTTTAAGTTCTCTTTTGCAGAGATTAGCAGGTGATCGCGAGTTCTCTTCAGGTGCTCGCGTTATGTTTTTTACCTGCTTTGAATTCTATTTTGCAGAGATTAGCGGGTGTTTGCGAGGTCTCTTCAGGTACTCACGTTATATTATATTTCATACCTGCTTTGAATTCTCTTTTGCAGAGATTAGCAGGTGATCACGAGTTCTCTTCAGGTACTCGCGTTATAGATTCTTTTGCCTGCTTTAAGTTCTCTTTTGCAGAGATTTGCAGGTGTTCGCGAGTTCTCTTCAGGTACTCGCATTATGTTTTTTATCTGCTTTGAATTCTCTTTTGCAGAGATTTGCAGGTGTTCACGAGTTCTCTTCAGGTACTCGCGTTATGTTTTATACCTTCTTTGAGTTCTCTTTTGCAGAGATTAGCAGGTGTTCGCGAGGTCTCTTTTGGTACTCGCGTTATGTTTTATACCTGCTGTGAGTTCTCTTTTGCAGAGATTAGCAGGTGCTCGCGAGGTCTCTTCAGGTTCTCGCGTTATGTTTTATACCTGCTTTGAGTTCTCTTTTGCAGAGATTAGCAGGTGTTTGCGAATTCTATTCAGGCACTCGCGTTATATTTTATACCTGCTTTGAGTTCTCCGTTGTAGAGATTAGCAGGTGTTCGCGAGTTCTCTTCAGGTACTCGCGTTATATTTTATACCTGCTTTGAGTTATCTTTTGCAGAGATTAGCAGGTGTTCACGAGGTGTCTTCAGGTACTCGCGTTATGTTTTATACTTGCTGTGAGTTCTCTTTTGCAGAGATTAGCAGGTGCTCGCGAGGTCTCTTCAGGTACTCGCGTTATGTTTTATACCTGCTTTGAGTTCTCTTTTGCAGAGATTAGCAGGTGTTCGTGAGTTCTCTTCAGGTACTCGCTTTATGTTTTATACCTGCTTTTAAGTTCTCTTTTGCAGAGATTAGCAGGTGATCGCGAGTTTTCTTCAGGTACTCGCGTTATGTTTTATACCTGCTTTGAATTCTCTTTTGTAGAGATTAGCAGGTGTTCACGAGGTCTCTTCAGGTACTCGCATTATATTATATTTCATACCTGCTTTGAATTCTCTTTTGCAGAGATTAGAAGGTGATCGCGAGTTTTCTTCAGGTACTCGCGTTATTGATTCTTTTGCCTGCTTTAAGTTCTCTTTTGCAGAGATTTGCAGGTGTTCTCGAGTTCTCTTTAGGTACTCGCGTTATGTTTTTTACCTGCTTTGAATTCTCTTTTGCAGAGATTTGCAGGTGTTCGCGAGTTCTCTTCAGGTACTCGCGTTATGTTTTATACCTGCTTTGAGTTCTCTTTTGCAGAGATTAGCAGGTGTTTGCGAGTTCTATTCAGGCACTCGCGTTATATTTTATACCTGCTTTGAGTTCTCCTTTGTAGAGATTAGCAGGTGTTCGCGAGTTCTCTTCAGGTACTCGCGATATGTTTTATACCTGCTTTGAGTTATCTTTTGCAGAGATTAGCAGGTGTTCACGAGGTGTCTTCAGGTACTCGCGTTATGTTTTACACTTGCTGTGAGTTCTCTTTTGCAGAGATTAGCAGGTTTTTTTTGAGTTCTCTTCAGGTACTCGCGTTATGTTTTATACCCGCTTTTAAGTTCTCTTTTGCAGAGATTAGCAGGTGATCGCGAGTTCTCTTCAGGTGCTCGCGTTATGTTTTTTACCTGCTTTGAATTCTATTTTGCAGAGATTAGCGGGTGTTCGCGAGGTCTCTTCAGGTACTCACGTTATATTATATTTCATACCTGCTTTGAATTCTCTTTTGCAGAGATTAGCAGGTGATCGCGAGTTCTCTTCAGGTACTCGCGTTATAGATTCTTTTGCCTGCTTTAAGTTCTCTTTTGCAGAGATTTGCAGGTGTTCGCGAGTTCTCTTCAGGTACTCGCATTATGTTTTTTATCTGCTTTGAATTCTCTTTTGCAGAGATTTGCAGGTGTTCACGAGTTCTCTTCAGGTACTCGCGTTATGTTTTATACCTGCTTTGAGTTCTCTTTTGCAGAGATTAGCAGGTGTTTGCGAGGTCCCTTTAGGTACTCGCGTTATGTTTTATACCTGTTGTGAGTTTTATTTTGCAGAGATTAGCAGGTGCTCGCGAGGTCTCTTCAGGTACTCGCGTTATGTTTTATACCTGCTTTGAGTTCTCTTTTGCAGAGATTAGCAGGTGTTTGCGAGTTCTATTCAGGCACTCGCGTTATATTTTATACCTGCTTTGAGTTCTCCTTTGTAGAGATTAGCAGGTGTTCGCGAGTTCTCTTCAGGTACTCGCGTTATGTTTTATACCTGCTTTGAGTTATCTTTTGTAAAGATTAGCAGGTGTTCACGAGGTGTCTTCAGGTACTCGCGTTATGTTTTATACTTGCTGTGAGTTCTCTTTTGCAGAGATTAGCAGGTGCTCGCGAGGTCTCTTCAGGTACTCGCGTTATGTTTTTTACCTGCTTTGAGTTCTCTTTTGCAGAGATTAGCAGGTTTTTTTTTAGTTCTCTTCAGGTACTCGCGTTATGTTTTATACCTGCTTTTAAGTTCTCTTTTGCAGAGATTAGCAGGTGATCGCGAGTTTTCTTCAGGTACTCGCGTTATGTTTTATACCTGCTTTGAATTCTCTTTTGTAGAGATTAGCAGGTGTTCACGAGGTCTCTTCAGGTACTCGCGTTATATTATATTTTATACCTACTTTGAATTCTCTTTTGCAGAGATTAGCTGGTGATCGCGAGTTCTCTTCAGGTACTCGCGTTATAGATTCTTTTGCCTGCTTTAAGTTCTCTTTTGCAGAGATTAGCAGGTGCTCGCGAGGTCTCTTCAGGTACTCGCGTTATGTTTTATACCTGCTTTGAGTTCTCTTTTGCAGAGATTAGCAGGTGTTCGCGAGTTCTCTTCAGGTACTCGCGTTATATTTTATACCTGCTTTGAGTTCTCATTTGCAGAGATTAGCAGGTGTTCGCGAGTTCTCTTCAGGTACTCGCGTTATGTTTTTTACCTGCTTTGAATTCTCTTTTGCAGAGATTAGCAGGTGTTCGCGAGTTCTCTTCAGGTACTCGCGTTATATTGTATACTTGCTTTGAGTTCTCCTTTGCAGAGATTAGCAGGTGTTCGTGAGTTCTCTTCAGGTACTCGCGTTATGTTTTATACCTGCTTTTAAGTTCTCTTTTGCAGAGATTAGCAGGTGATCGCGAGTTCTTTTCAGGTACTCGCGTTATGTTTTATACCTGCTTTGAATTCTCATTTGTAGAGATTAGCAGGTGTTCGCGAGGTCTCTTCAGGTACTCGCGTTATATTATATTTCATACCTGCTTTGAATTCTCTTTTGTAGAGATTAGCAGGTGATCGCGAGTTCTCTTCAGGTACTCGCGTTATAGATTCTTTTGCCTGCTTTAAGTTCTCTTTTGTAGAGATTTGCAGGTGTTCTCGAGTTCTCTTCAGGTACTCGCGTTATGTTTTTTACCTGCTTTGAATTCTCTTTTGCAGAGATTTGCAGTTGTTCGCGAGTTCTCTCCAGGTACTCGCGTTATAGATTCTTTTGCCTGCTTTAAGTTCTCTTTTGCAGAAATTAGCAGGTGTTCGCGACGTCTCTTCAGGTACTCGCGTTATGTTTTATACCTGCTGTGAGTTCTCTTTTGCAGAGATTAGCAGGCGCTCGCGAGGTCTCTTCAGGACTCGCGTTATGTTTTATACCTGCTTTGAGTTCTCTTTTGCAGAGATTAGCAGGTGTTTGCGAGTTCTCTTCAGGCACTCGCGTTATATTTTATACCTGCTTTGAGTTCTCCTTTGCAGAGATTAGCAGGTGTTCGCGAGTTCTCTTCAGGTACTCGCGTTATGTTTTATACCTGCTTTGAGTTATCTTTTGCAGAGATTAGCTTGTGTTTACGAGGTCTCTTCAGGTACTCGCGTTATATTTTATACTTGCTGTGATTTCTCTTTTGCAGAGATTAGCAGGTGCTCGCGAGGTCTCTTCAGGTACTCGCGTTATGTTTTATACCTGCTTTGAGTTCTCTTTTGCAGAGGTTAGCAGGTGTTTGCGAGTTCTCTTCAGGTACTCGCGTTATATTTTATACCTGCTTTGGGTTCTCCTTTGCAGAGATTAGCAGGTGTTCGAGAGTTCTCTTTAGGTACTTGCGTTATGTTTTTTATCTGCTTTGAATTCTCCTTTGTAGAGATTAGCAGGTGTTCGCGAGTTCTCTTCAGGTACTCGCGTTATATTTTATACCTGCTTTTAAGTTCTCTTTTGCAGAGATTAGCAGGTGATCGTGAGTTCTCTTCAGGTACTCGCGTTATGTTTTTTACCTGCTTTGAATTCTCTTTTGCAGAGATTAGCAGGTGCTCGCGAGGTCTCTTTAGGTACTCGCGTTATGTTTTATACCTGCTTTGAGTTCTCTTTTGCAGAGATTAGCAGGTGTTCGCGAGTTCTCTTTAGGTACTCACGTTATATTTTATACCTGCTTTGAGTTCTCATTTGCAGAGATTAGCAGGTGTTCGCGAGTTCTCTTCAGGTACTCGCGTTATGTTTTTTACCTACTTTGAATTCTCTTTTGCAGAGATTAGCAGGTGTTCGCGAGGTCTCTTCAGGTACTCGCGTTTTGTTTTATACCTGCTTTGAGTTCTCTTTTGCAAAGATTAGCTGGTGTTCGCGAGGTCTCTTCAGGTACTCGCGTTATATTTTATACCTGCTTTGAGTTCTCTTTTGTATAGATTAGCAGGTGTTCGCGAGGTCTCTTCAGGTACTCGCGTTATGTTTTATACCTGCTTTGAATTCTCTTTTGCAGAGATTAGCAGGTGTTCGCGAGGTCTTTTCAGGTACTCGCGTTATATTATATTTCATACCTGCTTTGAATTCTCTTTTGCAGAGATTAGCAGGTGATCGCGAGTTCTCTTCAGGTACTCGCGTTATAGATTCTTTTGCCTGCTTTAAGTTCTCATTTGAAGATATTTTCAGGTGTTCGCGAGTTCTCTTCAGGTACTCGCGTTATGTTCTTTACCTGCTTTGAATTCTCTTTTGCAGAGATTTGCAGGTGTTCGCGAGTTCTCTTCAGGTACTCGCGTTATATTATATTTCATACCTGCTTTGAGTTCTCTTTTGCAGAGATTAGCAGGTGCTCGCGAGGTCTCTTCAGGTACTCGCGTTATGTTTATACCTGATTTGAGTTTTCTCTTGTGCAGAGATTAGCAGGTGTTCACGAGTCCTCTTCAGGTACTCACGTTATATTATATTTCATACCTGCTTTGAATTCTCTTTTGCAGAGATTAGCAGGTGATCGTGAGTTCTCTTCAGGTACTCGCGTTATAGATTCTTTTGCCTGCTTTAAGCTCTCCTTTGCAGTGATTTGTAAGTGTTCGCGAGTTCTCTTCAGGTGCTTGCGTTATGTTTTTTACCTACTTTGAATTCTCTTTTGTAGAGATTAGCAGGTGTTCGCGAGGTCTCTTCAGGTACTCGCGTTATATTATATTTCATACCTGCTTTGAATTCTCTTTTGCAGAGATTAGCAGGTGATCGTGAGTTCTCTTCATGTACTCGCGTTATAGATTCTTTTGCCCGCTTTAAGTTCTCTTTTGCAGAGATTTGCAGGTGTTTGCGAGTTCTCTTCAGTTTCTCGCGTTATGTTTTTTACCTGCTTTGAATTCTCTTTTGTAGAGATTAGCAGGTGTTCGCGAGGTCTCTTCAGGTACTCGCGTTATATTATATTTCATACCAGCTTTGAATTCTCTTTTGCAGAGATTAGCAGGTGATCCTGAGTTCTCTTCAGGTACTCGCGTTATAGATTCTTTTGCCTGCTTTAAGTTCTCTTTTGCAGAGATTTGCAGGTGTTCGCGTGTTCTCTTCAGGTACTCGCGTTATGTTTTTTACCTGCTTTGAGTTCTCTTTTGCAGAGATTAGTAGGTGTTCGCGAGGTCTCTTCAGGTACTCGCGTTATGTTTTATACCTGCTGTGAGTTCTCTTTTGCAGAGATTAGCAGGTGCTCGCGAGGTCCCTTCAGGTACTCGCGTTATGTTTTATACCTGCTTTGAGTGCTCTTTTGCAGAGATTAGCAGGTGTTCGCGAGTTCTCTTCAGTTACTCGCGTTATATTTTATACCTGCTTTGGGTTCTCCTTTGCAGAGATTAGCAGGTGTTCGCGAGTTCTCTTCAGGTACTCGCGTTATGTTTTTTACCTTCTTTGAATTCTCTTTTGCAGAGATTAGCAGGTGTTCACGAGTTCTCTTCAGGTACTCGCGTTATATTGTATACCTGCTTTGAGTTCTCCTTTGCAGAGATTAGCAGGGGTTCGCGAGTTCTCTTCAAGTACTCGCGTTACGTTTTATACCTGCTTTTAAGTTCTCTTTTGCAGAGATTAGCACGTGATCGCGAGTTCTCTTCAGGTACACGCGTTATAGATTCTTTTACATGCTTTTAAGTTCTCTTTTGCAGAGATTAGCAGGTGTTCGCGAGGTCTCTTCAGGTACTCACGTTATATTATATTTCATACCTGCTTTGAATTCTCTTTTGCAGAGATTAGCAGGTGATCGCGAGTTCTCTTCAGGTACTCGCGTTATAGATTCTTTTGCCTGCTTTAAGTTCTGTTTTGCAGAGATTTACAGGTGTTCGCGCGTTCTCTTTAGGTACTCACGTTATGTTTTGTACCTGCTTTGAAATCTCTTTTGCAGAGATTTGCAGGTGTTCGCGAGTTCTCTTCAGATACTCGCGTTATGTTTTATACCTGCTTTGAGTTCTCTTTTGTAGAGATTAGCAGGTGTTCGCGAGGTCTCTTCAGGTACTCGCGTTATGTTTTATACCTGCTGTGAGTTCTCTTTGGCAGAGATTAGCAGGTGCTCGCGAGGTCTCTTCAGGTACGAGCTCTTTCCGAAAAATTGTTGTTGGCAAAAATCGAATGGGTAGATCTTATTCTCTGTTGGATGGAGAATACGAGCTCTTTCCGAAAAAGTGTTGTTGGCAAAAATCGAACAATCGGGTCAAAAGTTATTTCTGCTTGAAGTTTATTTGTAATTTGGAGCTAAATCCCGCATTACCACCGGAACCCACTGTATATCGAACAATAAATAAACTTGAATGATTATATCATACTCTCCATTGGATGTAGGTCTCTGAACTCTTTCTAAAAAGGTTTTGTGGGAAAAAATTGGGCAACTGGATTAAGAGTTCTGTCTGTTTGAAGTTTGTGTCATTTGGAGCTAAATCCCACATTATCACTGCAACCCACTGTAGATCAACCACTAAACGATCTGGAATGGGTAAACATGTTGTCCATTGGATGTAGGGCTCTGATCTCATTCCGAAAAAGTGTTGTGGGCAAAAATCAGACAACTGAATCAAAGTTATGGATGTTTGAAGTTTAGGTGTCAATTGGAGCAAAATCTCTCATTTCCACTGCAGTTTACTATCCTTCGACCACTAAATGAACTCGATTGTGTAAATCCTATTCTACATAGGATGTGTGGCTCTGAACTCATTCCGAAAAGGTGTTTTGGGCAAAATCCGGACAACGGGATCAAAAGTTATAGCTGTTTGAAGTTTAGGTGTCAGCAGGAGCTAAATCCCATATTACCACTGCAACTCAATGTATATCGACCACTAAATGAACTAGATTGGGTAAAACTTGCTCTCCATTGAATGTAGGGCTAAGATCACATTTAGAAGAGGGTTTGTGGGGAAAAATCAGACAAACTGATCAAAAGTTATGGATGCTTCATGTTTACCCGGGAAACCGCTTTCAAGAGAATTACTCGCAGACCGAGCGGTTTGCGGATCCAAGTCGCCCGGCTCAGGTTAAACGAGATCCATCGACAACAGCTAGCACAGGTCGGGCGGTGTGGCATAACTCAGACCGCCGCCAAGTACTAAAGATAGTCCAAGCCCAAGTCCAACAGGGCAAGTCGCGGTCTCAAGTCGGAGATCGCGCGGTTTATGCCATGGACATAAGCCCAGATTCAAGCTCAAAGAACAAGCCGTGATCTCAAAATAGAGACCGCTCGGATAGCACCGTCGCCTTGGTCGCATCATCTTTATCTTCTGGACAGACAAGTGGGAAGGGCAAGCCGCCAAGCCGCGCGGCTTCCTTCTTTCCTTCTTTGTGTATCCCGTCACCGCCTGCCCGTTTCTCCTGTACCCGGGCAGGCAGTTATTTTATCCCTGCCCGTTCGGGTAGGCCCCCAAGCCTATAAATAGGGGGCGGCACTGTTCCCAAGACACGCACACTCGAATCTAGGAGCTCGCTTGTTTGAGCTGCGGACTCGAGTTTCTCGTCTTGCGGACTGTCTGACCGGCCGGCTTCTCTTTTCCTGCACTTGTAACCCGCTGTAACCCCTTCTTTCTAATCAAAGGAAAGCCCGTCGTAGGAGTGGAATTTGTCGCGGCGGGCGAAGTGTGGCCTTGACCGCTGCTAGCGGTCTCATTCTTCTGCACAAAAAGTAACCGGCAACCCGCAGCCTCCGGTTTCCCTCGGAGGTGCGATTTCGGACCCAACAGAAACACGCGGCCTTCAGATCGCGGATTGTCGGTGAAATCCTTTTCGCCACGATGTCAGACCGTCAGTTCCCCCTTGGAGACCGCTCCGATCATAGCGAGGACTCTTTGTGGGAAACCGTGGAGCAATCAAGGAGAGAAGCCGAGCGGGCTCAGAGGGCCACTGATCAGCGACTTGAAGCGATCAGTCAGACTTTAGCAATGCTAACCGAGCGACTAGTTCCGCAATAAGCCGCGGCTAATCAGGCGGTGACCCCGGTCCTTCCTCCACCTCCTCCTTACCCGCTACCGCAAGCCGCTAATTTCCAGCTCCACCAAGAAGACCTTGCGGCTAGGAAAAACTTCTATCAGGAAGCCGCGCACAACATGCCGGCTCGAGTCCTCGACTTCCAGGGGGCGACTTCTCACGCTGCCCACCTTTCCTACCCGCAGGAGGGCGCGGCCCGTCTCTCCTACCCGCCTGAAGTTCCTATTCATCACTCCTACCCGCCAGAAGCTGCTGCCCGGTCTTCTTATCAGGCGGCTTGTCCGCGAATAGCCGCAGCTCCGGCGGCTTATCACCCTACTCCTCTGTATGAAGATATGGAAGAAACTTCTCCCTTTGTGGACGAAGTCAGAGGGGAGCCTGCCCCTAATAATTTCAGGGAGCCTCGCCTGCCAGCTTTCAATGGGGAGACTGATCCCACGGTTCATTTACAAGCTTTCGAGTCAGCCATTGCTCTCAGAACCTTAACTGATGCAACTAAGTGCAAGCTTCTTGTAACCTCCTTCGAAGGACAAGCGAGGGAATGGTTTTACGGTTTGCACCCCAGGTCGATCCGTTGTTTCGCGGAGCTGCGAAGAGAATTCCTGCTGAGATTTTCTACCTCAAGGAAGAGAAAGAGTGGCCCGGCGGCCCTTTTCGATATAAAACAACGGGAAGACGAGACGTGGGCTCGTTTTGTGGACCGCTTCCAGAAAGAGATCATGGAAGTCCAAAATGTGGACCCGGAGCTGTATAGGGTTGCCCTCATCCATGGCCTAAGAGAGGGCCCCCTAAAGTTCGAAGCAAATATAAGGGAGCCTAAGACTTATCAGGAAATGATAAGTTTGGCAAATATGTTTATCAGAGGAGAGAAGAGCAATCCGGACTACGTCGCGAAGCTGGTAAGCGACAAGGAGCAGTCAAATCCATCCTTCCATCATCCACCATCGAATCAGTCCCACTTTGAACCCCGTTCCCAAAGGGGGAGGAACTACAAAAATAAGCAACCATTTATGGGCCATCAGCGGTTTCAAGATCAGAAACCACCGTTGGCCGTCGCTCCCGCTCCATCCGCTCCCCTTCCGCAAATCATGCCAGTATATTTACAACAGTATGCCGCGCAGCCACCTCCAGTCATTCCATCAAATCAATACGATGATTCACAAGAGTCATTCACTCCCCTAAACGTCACCATGGACGAAGTAGTCCAGATTCTGCAAAAGGGGCCAGATTTCAAAAGGCCTGCTCCTCTGAAGTCGGATATTCGCAATCGAAATCCGAACCTTTATTGTGAATATCATAAAGAGGGGGGACATCTAACTGAAGACTGTCGAGCTCTTCGTCTGCTTATAGAAAGACTCCTGGGAGAAGGAAAGCTCCGGGGTCTAGTTCGGAAAGATAAAACTGCTGAGCCAACTACCGAGAAGAAAAAGGAGAAGGAAACAGTAGAAGTGACCTGGGAATGCGCCGACGTCGAGGACGCCGGCTACTATGGTGACATCCATCCTTCTACCAAATGCGTCGAAGTCAATGATGTGGGCCCCTTAGGGGACATCTATTGTATCCATGGGGGAGCTGGAGCGTAATCATCTCGCAAATCCAGCATTGCGAGAGTTCTAAAGCAGGAAGTGGCAGCCACTACAAGTTCTCCTCCCGAAAGCACTATTGTCACGTTTGGTCAGGATGACATTCCCCCCAATGCTAATCCTTTCGATGATGCGGTGGTCATCAAGGCCGTCATCGAAAACTATACAGTCCACAAGATTCTGATTGATACCGGCAGCTCCGTCAATCTCCTTTTCCGCCCGACTTTCGAGGCCCTGAAGACCGGAAAGCATCTGCTTTCCACCGATGGGCCCCTCTACGGTTTTTCTGGGGAGAAGAAGGAAGTAGAGGGTTCAGTGAAGCTCCTGGTCTCTCTTGGAGGAGTAATAAAGTTGATCAATTTCGTGGTAGTAGATGCCCCGAGCAACTACTGTGCTATCTTCGGGAGGCCGATTCTCAATGCGTATAGGGCAGTAGTGTCCACCTTTCACCTTGCCCTCAAGTTCGCTGCTGAAGGAAAGCAGTATCGGGTCAGAAGCAACCCAAAGGTAGCTCGGGAGTGCTACGTCCGAACTGTCAACATGGTCACCGACGCTCCACTTCCCAAGATCATGGATGAGGTTTTGGAGGTTGCTGAGTCTTCAGGGGCCGCCGAGGAAAGCGCAGAACGGACAGGGACTTACCTGGAACTTGCCCAGGAGACACAAGAGGTTCCTATTGCTGAAGAGGAAGGAAAGAAGTTGATCATCAACGTCGAGCTATCAGAAGAAGAGAAGGTTCAGTTGATCTACTGCCTGTTGGAGAATCTAGACATCTTCGCCTGGTCAGCAGAAGATATGCCTGGTGTAGATCCAGATGTCGCGTGCCATCACCTCAACATTTCTCCTGAATTCAAGCCAATCCAACAAAAGAAGAGGGAGGTAGCAACCAAGCTGGCGGTACCCATCAAAGAAGAAGTTGCAAAACTTCTTAAAGCCAATTTCATTACTGAAATCCAGTATCCCACCTGGATGTCGAATGTAGTGATGGTGAAAAAATCTGGGGGGAAATGGCGTATGTGTGTAGATTTCACTAAACTCAATAAAGCATGCCCCAAGGATTGTTATCCCTTCCCTCGGATAGATGTTTTGGTAGATTCCGCGGTGGGATATAATTTCATGAGTTTCCTAGATGCATTTTCTGGTTACCACCAGATTAAGATGCATAAGCCTGATATCCCGCATACGTCCTTCATTACCAATGACGGGTGTTATTGTTATCTCGTCATGCCTTTCGGACTCAAAAACGCGGGTGCGACATATCAGAGGATGATGGACACGGTTTTTGAAAAACAGAAAGGAAGAAATCTTGAAGTATACGTTGATGATCGATCTCCTTCTAAAAAGTAAAACTTTTTCAATCCACCTGAAAGACCTCGTAGAGACGTTCGCTACTCTACTGAGGTTCAAATTAAAGCTAAACCCATCAAAATGCGTATTCGGGGCAAACAAAGGGAAATTTCTCGGGCATCTTCTCACCCCTGATGGCCTCGCACCAAATCTGGATAAAGTAAAAGCCATCCTAGATATGACCCCTCCTCGTAATCAGAAAGAGATACAACAACTTGGGGGGAGGCTGGCAGGATTGAGCCGATTCATTTCCAAATCAGGAGATAAAAGCGCTCCATTCTTCAAGACACTTAGGGGAGGATCTAAGTTTGAATGGAATGAAGAGTGCGATAATGCTTTCGAACAGTTGAAAAAGCAGTTAACCTCAACCCCTCTTCTTCAAAGCCCTCGTGAAGGGGAAACGCTATTCTTGTACTTGGGGGTGGGTCCAGATGCCATAAGCTCCGTCCTGGTTCGGGAGGAGAAGAAGAAGCAATTTCCAATATATTATGTCAGCCATATCCTTAAAGATGCAGAAACTAGATATTCAATTCTAGAGAAATTAGCCTTGGCCTTAGTGATGTCCTCACGAAGGCTTCGCCCCTATTTTCAGGCTCATCCTATTCAGGTGGTTACGGATCATCCACTAAGAAGTATCCTGGAGAAGCCAGATCATTCAGGAAGACTGGCCAAATGGGCAATTGAGCTGAGCGAGTTTGAAATACTATACATTCCCAGAACAGCAATTAAGGCACAAGTACTGGCAGATTTCTTGGTAGACACGATGGAGTCTAACCCTGAACGGGTGGAAAAATCTCCTTATGCCTGGATCATCTACGTAGATGGAGCTTCAAGGAGAAACTCTGTGGGAGCCGGAGTAGTTCTTCTCAGTCCAAATGGCATCAAACTCGAGCAGGCAATCAAATTCTTTTTCCCAGTAACAAACAACCAGGCTGAATACGAAGCACTCTTGGCCGGCCTAAGACTCGCAAAAGAGCTTGGGATAGAACATGTTCATGTAAAAACTGATTCTCTTGTAATGGCCTCGCAAGTTCTAGGGAACTACGAAACAAGAGAACCAATGCTGAGAAAGTATCTATCGCTAGCTAAGGAAGAGATCGGAAAATTCAAATCCTTCATCATCGAGCACATTCCAAGGACATAAAATGAAGAGGCAGACGAGTTATCAAAGTTTGGTCTTCCATCAGGAGGGGTGACCTCGGAACTTTTCCATCCGGCCACGGAGAAAGAGGAGCTCATGCAGATTGATCAGAATCCCTCCTAGAAGGATCCTTATGAACTATTTCTGTCAAAAGGAGAGTTCCATCATTCCATTAAAGATCGGAGAAGATTCAAAAGGAAGGCGGCATATTATTATCTAATAGCAGGAGTTCTCTACAGAAAAACTTTGATTTCCCCCTCAGCACGATGTGTTTCAGAAGAAGAGATCCCTATCATACTTTAGGAAGTTCATTCCGGGGAATGCGGTAGCCATTCAGGTGCAAAAACTCTAGAGAAGAGAATCCTAAGGCAGGGGTATTTTTGGCCAACCATGAGAAAGGATGCCGAAGCATTTGCCAAGCCTTGTGTTCAGTGCCAAAAGTTTGCTCCTCTTCAGCATCTGCCCGCTCAGTCGCTTAGGTCAATAACTGCACCCTGGCCCTTCGCGGTTTGGGGGATGGATCTCATCGGACCCTTTCCAATGGCTAGCGGTCAGCGCCGCTTTATCATAGTGATGATTGACTACTTCAGTAAGTGGATCGAGGCTAAGGCACTGGCAAGAACTACTACCCAAATTATCAGAAATTTCATCTGGGGAGAAATAGTCTGCCGACACGGAATTCCGCTGGCAATTGTCAATGATAATGGTCCACAATTCAATAATCCCGATATGATAAAATTTTGCGATCAGGTTGGAATTGACCTGCGGTTTTCCTCAGTACATCATCCAAGGACCAATGGTCAGGTAGAAGCAGCCAACAGGCGAATCCAGCAGCTCCTGATGAAAAGAGTTTGGAATCAGAAAGGAAACTGGGCAGATCAACTTCCCTCCATCCTTTGGACTCTTCGTACTACTCCATCTTCAGCTACAGGGGAGACACCATTCAAACTGTCTCATGGCTCGGAGGCTGTTGTTCCTGTGGAGTTTGAGGTGGTCACTCCAAGAGTTGTGTACGGAAAAGAAGGAGGAGAAGCGTGGGTAGAATATAATGACGAGGCTATCAAGTATAGTCTGGATCTAATCGAAGAACTTCAGGATGAGGCAACAATCAGGCAAGAAGAAGTTAAAAGGAGGATGGCAAAATACTTTGATAAAAATATCAGGGTAAAGCATTTTGCGGTCGGCGACGTCGTACTAAAAAAGGTTGATGCAGCAGCCCGAACAGGTAATGTCGGGAAGCTAAATCCTAATTGGGCTGGACCTTTCATCGTCAAGGAGGTACTAAAAAGTGGGGCTTATCGCCTCCAAATAAGTGAAGGAGAAGACATCCCGCGCACCTGGAGTGGCAACGATCTCAAACGGTTCTATCCTTAAAATGTCTTCTTTACTTTCCTGCAGTTTTTAAGATATTTTAATAAGAAGCACCATACTGACACTTCTCCATGTCTGATGTTTCCTTTCTGCATTTTCTCATATATCAAACTCACTGAACCACGGAGACATCGCCAAGTTCTGCTCGAACCCCCTCGGATTGTAGTCATTAGCGTAAAACCATGAAGATCATGTGTAGCGGGGAGTTTTCGCACACGTGTAGTGGTAGCTTGCCAATTCCCATGCGGTGGTCTTCAGAACCTTGGATCCCGGCTGATATCCAACACACCCCTGCATCAAGGGAGGTCTAGGTGAATGTTGGCTCTATCATGCCCCGAGAGGGATATAATTACAGCTTTGATGATCCTTCTGAGGAAAGCTATGTCGGTGTAGCCCCCGCTGTTTACCCGGAAAACCGCTTCTCGGGTTTGATCACTCTCGGACCGGGCGAACTGCTGGGTCGGGCCGCTGAGTTCCAGGATCGGTAGCTCTCAGCTCAGGGTAAACCAGACCGGGTGGTCCGAGGTCAGTTTCGGACCGCCCCTAAGAGTGAAAGTCGCCAAAGGCCAAAATAAGAAGGCTATCCGCGGTCTCAGGAAGGAGGCCGCGCGGGTAGTGCTACAGAGATTCAAGATTCAAACCCAGAAGAGCAAGCCGCAGTTTCAGCTCGGGAATTACTTGGGTTATCTTCTGAAGAGCAGCCAAGCTATGTCCAGAAGACAGACCGCGGTCTCAAGCCAGAGGCCGCCCGGTCTGAATCATTGACTTGGTCCCGGTATCTTCAGCCTCAGGCCAGACAGTTCGGAAGAGCAAGCCGCCAAGCCGCGCGGCTTCTTTCTTTTTTCTTCTTTGTGCATCCCGTCACCACCTGCCCGTTTCTCTTGTACCCAGGAAGGCGGTTATTTTATCCCTGCCCATTCGGGTAGGCCCCCAAGCCTATAAATAGGGGGCGGCACTGTTCACAAGGCACGCACACTCGAATCTAAGAGCTCGCTTGTTTGAGCTACGGACTCGAGTTTCCCGTCTTGCGGACTGTCTGACCGGCCGGCTTCTCTTTTTCTGCACTCGCAGCCCGCTGTAATCACTTTTCTTTAATCAAAGGAAAGCCCGTCGCAGGAGTGGCATTTGCCGCGGCGGGCGAAGTCTGGCCTTGACCGCTGCTAGCGGTCTCATCCTTCTACGCAAAAAGTAACCGGCAACCCGCAGCCTCCGGTTTCCCTCGGAGGTGCATTCTCGGACTCAACAGAAACACGCGACCTTCAGATCGCGGAGTGCCGGTGAAATCCCTTTTCGCCATAATGTCAGACCGTCAGTTCCCCCTTGGAGACCGCTCCGATCATAGCGAGGACTCTCTGTGGGAAGCCCTGGAGCAGTCAAAGAGAGAAGCCGAGCGGGCTCAGAGGGCCACTGATCAGCGCCTTGAAGAGATCAGTCGGACTTTAGCAATACTAACTGAGCGGCTAGTTCCGCAACAAGCCGCGACTAACCGGGCGGTGACCCCAGTCCTTCCTCCACCCCCTCCTTACTCGCTACCGCAGGCCGCTAATTTCCAGCTCCATCAAGAAGACCCTGCGGCCAGGGAAAACTTCTAACAGGAAGCCGCGCACAACATGCCAGCTCGAGTCCTCGACTTCCAGGGGCGACTTCTCGCGCCGCCCATCTTTCCTACCCGCAGGAGGGCGCGGCCCGTCTCTCTTACCCGCCTGAAGTTCCTATTCATCACTCCTACCCGCCAGAAGCAGCCGCCCGGTCTTCTTATCAGGCGGCTTTTCCACGAATAGCCGCAGCTCCGACGGCTTATTGCTCTACTCCTCTGTATGAAGACATGGAAGAGACCTCTCCCTTTGTGGACGAAGTCAGAGGGGAGCCTGCCCCTAATAATTTCAGGGAACCTCGCCTGCCAGCGTTCAACGGGGAGACTGATCCCACGGTTCATTTACAAGCTTTCGAGTCAGCCGTTGCTCTCAGAACCTTGACTGATGCAACCAAGTGCAAGCTTCTTGTAACCTCCTTTGAAGGACAAGCGAGGGAATGGTTTTACGGTTTGCACCCCAGGTCGATCCGTTGTTTCTCGGAGCTGCGAAGAGAATTCCTGCTGAGATTCTCCACCTCAAAGAAAAGAAAGAGCGGCCCGGCGGCCCTTTTCGATATAAAGCAACAAGAAGGCGAGACATGGGCTCGTTTTGTGGATCGATTCCAGAGAGAGATCATGGAAGTCCAAAATGTGGACCCGGAGCTGTATAGGGTAGCCCTCATCCATGGCCTAAGGGAGGGTCCCCTAAAGTTTGAAGCAAATATAAGGGAGCCCAAGACTTATCAGGAGATGATAAGTTTGGCAAATATGTTTATCAGAGGAGAAAAGAGCAATCCAGACTACGTCGCGAAGCTGGTAAGCAACAAGGAGCCATCGAATCCATCCTTCCGTCATCTACCATCAAATCAGTCCCACTTCGAACCCCGCTCCCAAAGGGGGAGGAACTACAAAAACAAGCAACCATTTATGGGCCATCAGCGGTTTCAAGATCAGAAACCACCGTTGGCCATCGCTCCCGCTCCATCCGCTCCCCTTCCACAAATCATGCCGGTATATTTACCACAGTATGCCGCGCAACCACCTCCAGTCATTCCATCAACCCAATACGATGATTCGCAAGACTCATTCACTCCCCTAAATGTCACCATGGACGAGGTAGTCCAGATTCTGCAAAAGAGGCCAGATTTCAAAAGGCCCGCTCCCCTGAAGTCGGATATTCGTAATCGGAATCCGAACCTTTATTGTGAATATCATAAAGAGGGGGGACATTTAACTGAAGACTGCCGGGCCCTTCATCTGCTCATAGAAACACTTCTGGGAGAAGGAAAGCTCCGGGGTCTAATTCGGAAAGATAAAACTGCTGAGCCAACTACCGAGAAGAAGAAGGAGAAGGAAACAGTAGAGGTAACCTGGGAATGCGCCGACGTCGAGGACGCCGGCTATTATGGTGACATCCATCCTTCTACCGAATGCATCGAAGTCAATGATGTGGGCCCCTTAGGGGACATCTATTGTATCCATGGGGGAGCTGGAGCAGAATCATCTCGCAAATCCAGCATTGCGAGAGTTCTAAAGCAGGAAGTGGCAGCCACTACAAGTTCTCCTCCCGAAAACACTATTGTCACGTTTGGTCAGGATGACCTTCCCCCCAATGCTAATCCTTTCGATGATGCGGTGGTTATCAGGGCCGTTATTGAAAACTATACCGTCCACAAGATTTTGATTGATACTGGCAGCTCCGTCAATCTCTTTTTCCGCCCAACTTTCGAAGCAATGTTCGCCGCCTAGGCCCACCTGCCCAATTGATCAACTCGGCTTGTAGCCCTTATGACCACTTGAGGAAAGCAATGTTCGCCGCCTAGGCCCACCTGCCCACTTGGTCATCTGGGTCTGTACTTGTTTCTCTTTATTTCTACAGCTCTTATGACCACTTGAGGAAAGCAATGTTCGCCGCCAAGGCCCACCTGCCCACTTGGTCACATGAGCCTGTAGATTATCCTTTTTTCTTTATAGGAAAGTATTCATCTCTTGCGGTTTTTTGTATGAAACCATTTGGGGAAGGTGTTATTAAAGCAGGTACAGGTGCTCTTCTACCTTAATAAAGGGTTGTGATAACTAAACCGGGCGGTCTGAACTTTCAAACCGAACGGTCTGATTGTGTATAAGTTACGGTATTTCTGGATAATTATATGGTCGCCCGGGTTGTATTCTAACCGGGCGGTCCTGACAATCTTTTATAGGCTGCGCATTCATGGACAATTATATGACTGTCCGGGTTGTATTCTAAACCGGGCGGGTTCATCCATTCATTATAAATTGGACATTTATGGAGCTAATTATATTATCACCCGGATCGTATTCTGACCGGTCGGGTTTATTTATCCCTCCGTTCTATTGAATTGGATATTACTGGATCTGAATATATTGCTCAGGTTTGTATTCTAACCGGGCGGCCATTACGTATCTCTTACAGTTAATTGGATTGGATATCTCAAGATCTAAATATCTGATCGCCCGGATTATATGACTGTCCGGGTTGTATTCTAAACCGGGCGGGTTCATCCATTCATTATAAATTGGACATTTATGGAGCTAATTATATTATCACCCGGATCGTATTCTGACCGGTCGGGTTTATTTATCCCTCCGTTCTATTGAATTGGATATTACTGGATCTGAATATATTGCTCAGGTTTGTATTCTAACCGGGCGGCCATTACATATCTCTTACAGTTAATTGGATTGGATATCTCAAGATCTAAATATCTGATCGCCCGGATTATTCTTCAATCGATCAAGAGTTATGATTCGTTATTTACATCGGCAAGGAAAAAATATATCTGAATGATAAGAAGCCGCCCGGTCTATATTATAGTCGCATGAGTCTATATGTTATGGTTCATATTATCAGAAATCAGACGTGTTGAGACCTAAACGAGTAATCGCACGGTTCGAATATAAATCGTCCAAGATCATCAAATCATCACTTATACTCAGATCAGAGTAACCGCACGGCTAGAGCATAAAAAGCAAAAGGTGAAAAGAAAGAAAAGAAACGAGACATCCGCCACAAGTAAGTAATACTGAAAGGTCGATCAAACAGGTAGAATTTCTATTCATTTCTTTAAATATTTTTGACAAAAGGTTAACCGCCCGGCTAACAAAAAAAAAAGACCGGCGGTTGTACAAAAATGAAGTTAAAAACAAAGACACTATTCTGCCGACTTCTTCTTCTTCTTGACAGGAGAAATCGAGTCCACATCGATGTCGGGCGAATAGCCTTCACTCGATGTGGAAGAGTAGTCCGATGAATCGCTACCACTTGACCACCCGGTCTTGCTAGCAGAGCCAGTTGTTCCGGAGGACAAGCTGTCGTCATCATCACCATCTTCAGCATCGTCATCCGCGTCGACCTCCTCGGCGGCTTCACCACTTCTATCACCTCCTTGATGGAGTACGATCTCCCTGCCCGCGTCGGCTTCAGCCTCTTCGCCTACCTTGGCTTTTCCCTTCTGCCTTCGGCTGATCTCATCGAGCTGAACCTTCAGAGCAGGGAAGAGGTCGGAAAAGGTTGTACCCCCGAACCCTTCGCACAGACTGCCCCGGTCTTCCATAAGGCCCAAAGCTTTGTTGATCCCTTGGGCCACGTGAGGCAACACCTCGTCTTGGAAGGCCGGGTTGGTCATCTCATATTGTTTCTGCAAAAAAGAAAAAAGAAACATAATAAATCAGGTCGCTCGGTCTGAATAAAAGAAGCCACGTCATCGTTTGTCAAACTCACCGCCACGACTTCTTGAAGCCGCGCGTTCTCTTCTTGAAGCCGCGCATTTTCCGCGACCTGCTCCTCGTATTTCTTCTCCAGAAGTTTCTGGACAGAAAACAGCCGCCTGTGCGACAAGGCCATGAAGTGATTGGCCGCGAACCCCCATGCGCCGGCTTGCGCCGCTAGCCGGGGAAGCTCTTCTTCCGGGGTCTTCCTCAGTATCTTCAAAGTCTTTCGGCCATACATAGCGGCCCCGGCAGCTAGCGCATGGCGGTTAATTTTGTCGCTCCCCCATGCGGGAAGTGCAGTGGACACCCGGATGCGGCTCCCATCCCTATGCCAGAGGACAGTCGGGTTGCCCTGCAGGTCGGGCGGGTTCCCGCAGGAACGAAGGAGCTCATATTCATCAGAGGACGCCGGGCCCTCTTCCTCTGATGACGGCGACCTGTTTCGCTGCTGCCTTTTCTCCCTCTGGGTCAAAACCGGGACGGCCGGAGTGACCGGCTTGTTCGCGGGGACGATGCGGGCGGCTGCAAGGTAAAATAAGAAGTGTAAGCAAAGCAGTCCGCGCGGTCATATGCAAGCGGTCTAGAAGAACTTACTATGCTCAGGGAGGACATCCTCTAGCTCTGAGAACAGCGGGATGTAATGATTGATGTCCAATCGCTCGTTCTCAAGGAAAGTGAAGGTGTCCTTCTCGATCTGTCCAACCTGAGGGATCTGGAAGGCCTCTTCCCCCCGAACTTGCGGGTTGGTTTGCAACAGCCCGAAATTGCCTTCGAGCATCACGAACCGCTCCGACCAGTCCGAGACCTTGTTCGCCAGATTGACAATTTTCAGTCTGTGGCATCCAAAGTAGAGATGCCCCCTGAAAGTTGAAGTCCCCACGGCGGAAACAGCCCACACCGAGAAGAACTTCCTGAAAAGGTCAAGAGAAAAACTGGTTCGCTCGAACCGGAGGTAAGATATGAAACTATATATGGAGGCGATGGAGTTCGGTGGAAGTTGGCCGGGTACAACCCCGTAATGGTCGAAGATGGCTATGACTTCAAGTGGCAGCGGAAATTTGAAGCCATATTCGAAGTGGTCGACCGGGACGGCTATTTGGTGCGGATTGGAAGAGTTAATCCGCTCGTCGCGCAAGGGGAGCCGCGCGAGCAGGTTACTCCCTGCCATGTGTTTCGTAATAAATTCGTCCAGTTCGCTCTGGGTGAGTCGGCACTCTGGGTGGTCCGCCGAATGAAAAGCTAAGGCCGCATCCGCTCGAACGGCTTTAACCTTAACAGGCCGCTGCGACATGTTCTTAGATCGCGCCATCCGGAACTCGTAAAAATGATTTTGAAGAGTCCCTACTTATAGATTTTTTACTATCTGCAAATAGTAAAATTATGCTACGGCTATACATTTCTAACCGCGCGGTCAATTGCCTGCATGGTTAGACTCACCAGAAAAACAGAAGAAGCAAAGGAAATAAAAGCAAGCACACAACACAGATCGTGCGACCTGAAATCAGTTCGGATGAGGCACAAAAGAGATACAACACAAACACAGCGGCTAAATAAAGAACCCGCACGGGTTATTCAAATAAAAGATAAGATAAAAAAAAAGCATTATTCAAATAGAGGCCGAATCAACAGGCCGCATTTACAATACAAATTGTTCTCAAAAGCCGATCACGGCTGACGGTGTTCGGGGGAGACATCTTCTCTGTGAAGTCGCGCGACCTGGTCACTGGTGTTGTTCAAAAGGGAATAAATCTGGCTGGTATGGTAATGGAGATGGTTGATTGTGCTGTGAAGCCGCCCGGCATCCCTTTCAACCCGCGTAGCGGGAATCATGCGAGGGGTTGCGGTGGCCTCGTCAATCATAGGATCAGCCGCCCGAACCGGGGGAGGGTTTGAGCCCGTCCCAACAGTTGGGCGGCTAACAGTCTGCATCCCATCATTCATACCTCGCCGGCCCGCAGCGACTTCCCTGGTTAACCGCAGGAATTTGTCTTGGTAGTATTTCGAGTCTTCCTCGAACTTAGCCGATATTCTCTTCTCCTTCTCGAGCTTAGCGGTCAGAATGGCGACTTGCGCCACCCTTGCTCTCTTCTCGGCCTCCACCGTAGCTCGCGCGGCCTCAAGCTGAGCCTTCAGCGTCTCTTCAGTCTTTCCCCTCGCCATTCTCTCGGCCTCCAGAGCAATCCGAGTACCGGCCTCCCGGTCTTCCACCTCCTTCAAGCGGGTCCTCAGATTTACCAGATCCTCCTCAAGACGATCGAACAGTTGCGGCCCTTCTTGCGAAGTCGTCGCACAGGTTGATATTGGGGGGATTAATGGAGGCAGGCTGGCCTCAAGGTCGCCCGGCTTCACAATCTGTTCCTCGCTATCTGCAAGAGGCCGCTCAGGTTATAAGAAGCAGGAGCATACAACGCCATAAAAATACAAAATGAACATAAATACAAGATCAATGTCTGGGCGCACAGGCCGCTTAGACCGTTCCGGGACCATCTTCCGACGTTGCTCACGCCAGAGTCTCTCCATTTTCTCCCTAGCGGAAGGGTACCAGGCCGCTAAGGGAAAGAAGCTCGGTGGCGGGGTCAGTAATTTGTTATGACGAGGCCGGGGGATGAAGAAGCGGACAGCTTTATAATCCGTGGGATGCTTACCTGGTACGAAAGAATCAGGCCGCAGCGGCTTGTCCAAAACCCGCTCCGCTCCTTCCTTCTTCGCCATCATTATCTCCTCACCGGTCATCACCGAGGGGACCTCCGCCTGCACTTTCAGCACTTCTCCGAGTTCTCTCGCTCTTTTTTCGACCTCCAGGGCGGTCCGGGCAGCAGCTTCTCGCTCTTCGACCTCCAGAGCGGACCGAGCAGCAGCTTCTTGCTCTTCGACCTCCAGAGCGGTCCGAGCAGCAGCTTCTTGTTCTTCGACCTCCAGAGCGGTCCGGGCAGCAACTTCCCGCTCTTCGTCCTCCGCCCGAGTGGTCTCCTCAGGATGGGCTGTGTTGTCTGTGGTGGAAACAGCTCGCTTTGAAGACATCGGGCTGTCAAGAAGCTTATCTCGCCCCATCAGCTCGTCCATATCCTGAAAGATCCCATTAAGTGATAAGCTACTCGCCGAGTCCGGAGGCAGGTCGCCCGGTTTCGCATCAGGGGTAGCAGGCGAGTCATTTACCTTAGCAGGTGGAGGGGTCGCTAGGCCAAGCTCTTCTTTTAACCGTGAATTGGTCTGGAGGAGGGATTCGGCCGGTTTCTTAAAGGCCGCCCTTTCCTTTTAGGCTAGCTTTTTGACCCTCTTGGTTATTCGCTCGGTCACTGACTCGGTCTTCTTCCTCTTCCTCTCTTTCTTACCCGGAACTGGGCTAACCTCTTTGGGGGGACTGGGGTAGTCATCCACGGACAAAGGGGCACTCAGCTCGCCCGGCCTTGGAGAATTAACCGCCTCCTCCCCCAAGTCTCGAACTAGCAAATGGGGGTTCCCGAACGGGGTGATTTCCATGTCAAACGAGTCGGCCTCGCCGACCTTCTTCGAAGGGCTGTTAGAGTCAGCTTTTCCAGAAGGGGCGGCCTCCCCTTTGTTCAGCAGGCTAGCAGCCGGTTGGCCAAGATCGCTGGGGGGAGGCCCCGAACCGTCCGCTGCGGGCCCCGTAGAAGTCTTGGGGATTGGCGAGCCTACTACGGACTTGGAATTGTCCGCCGCGGCTTTCTCAGCCCTTTTCCTCTTTTTTTGGTCTTTCCGGTCCTGTTGTTCCTTTGCCTTCTGCGATCTCTCAGTCAAATCACGCCTTTTACATTCCCCCTTTTTCTGATCTCCGGCGGGATCCACACGGTCTAACACGGCGTCCAAGAAGTCCATGATCGAAGAATTACCGGTCTTAAAAATTCCAACCGCAGTTGGCGAGCAATATCCCGAGATCTCAGAAAAAACTATGCAGAGTGAGTTCTCTGGCTCTCTTATAGAATTCAGGGCAAGTCGGAGCGGTCTCGCGGTTAAAGTTTATATTTTCGAAATCCTCTTGAGATTTGAAAATATGCGGGGATTATGTTTACCCGGAAAACCGCTTCTCGGGTTTGATCACTCTCGGACCGGGCGAACTGCTGGGTCGGGCCGCTGAGTTCCAGGATCGGTAGCTCTCAGCTCAGGGTAAACCAGACCGGGTGGTCTGAGGTCATTTTCGGACCGCCCCCAAGAGTGAAAGTCGCCAAAGGCCAAAATAAGAAGGCTATCCGCGGTCTCAGGAAGGAGGCCGCGCGGGTAGTGCTACAGAGATTCAAGATTCAAACCCAGAAGAGCAAGCCGCAGTTTCAGCTCGGGAATTACTTGGGTTATCTTCTGAAGAGCAGCCAAGCTATGTCCAGAAGACAGACCGCGGTCTCAAGCCAGAGGCCGCCCGGTCTGAATCATTGACTTGGTCCCGGTATCTTCAGCCTCAGGCCAGACAGGTCGGAAGAGCAAGCCGCCAAGCCGCGCGGCTTCTTTCTTTTTTCTTCTTTGTGCATCCCGTCACCACCTGCCCGTTTCTCCTGTACCCGGGCAGGCGTTTATTTTATCCCTGCCCATTCGGGCAGGCCCCCAAGCCTATAAATTGGGGGCGACACTGTTCACAAGGCACGCACACTCGAATCTAAGAGCTCGCTTGTTTGAGCTGCGGACTCGAGTTTCCCGTCTTGCGCACTGTCTGACCGGCCGGCTTCTCTTTTTCTGCACTCGCAGCCCGCTGTAATCACTTTTCTTTAATCAAAGGAAAGCCCGTCGCAGGAGTGGCATTTGCCGCGGCGGGCGAAGTCTGGCCTTGACCGCTGCTAGCGGTCTCATCCTTCTACGCAAAAAGTAACCGGCAACCCGCAGCCTCCGGTTTCCCTCGGAGGTGCATTCTCGGACTCAACACCCGCGGCATAACCACACCTGCCCAACTGATCATCTTAGTCTGTGACTATCGAATACTCCAAGGTACTCTCAAGCGATGCCTAAGCGGTACCCACAACTGAGTTGATCTCTCTGAGGAAAGCAATGTTCGCCGCCTAGGCCCACCTGCCCAATTGATCAACTCGGCTTGTAGCCCTAGGCAAGAGAGCAGTCGAGTCGCTTACAGCCCTTATGACCACTTGAGGAAAGCAATGTTCGCCGCCTAGGCCCACCTGCCCACTTGGTCATCTGGGTCTGTAGTTGTTTCTCTTTATTTCTACAGCTCTTATGACCACTTGAGGAAAGCAATGTTCGCCGCCTAGGCCCACCAGCCCACTTGGTCATCTGAGTCTGTAATCATCTTTATTGCATTACAAGGGATTATCTCATCCCATATGGTCATTATAGACCATTTGGAGGAAAAAGCAGAATTTCTATGTGCAGCATAAACCGGACGACTTAATACTCAAACCGGGCGGTTTGAAATAAGCAGGTACCAGGGCTTTCAGGCAGTCTGGTTATTAAACCTGGCGGTCTGGTTATTAAACCAGGCGGTCTAAAATCAGCAGGTTCCAAAGATGTCATGCGGTTCGGTTTTTAGACCGGACGATTTGAAATAAACAGGGTATCATTAAGGTATCAAGGTAAATATCAGGGAAGCAAGCATAATCATGATCGGCCGACCTTATTATCCGGATTATGAATTTATCATCCTTATGGGTTTCCATTCAATCCGATCGGATAATCACAGGATCTTTTCAATCAGGCGGTTATGATCCTCGTTGCAAGTATTAAACCTGCTAACCGTACGAATTCTATATACAGCTCGTGCGGCTTGTCAGTCAATGTTATATATAGCTGTCATATAGATTGTTCGAATTAAATGTTAATCGCACGGTCTATTAACTGATCTTCTTGAGACTGGATATTCTGTTTACGGTCACACGGCTTGATTATTTCAAATTCCGGATCGGTTATCTGATTGCATTCACGGAGGTGGGATTTACAGCGATGTTAGCTGCAAGTCGCCTAAGTTAAAACACTGACCGCTCGGTCTGATAATTGTTCTCATGACTTGTCCTTCTTTATCCTGGAAAGCAAGTATGCCGGGTCTAGTAGTAACCGCGCGACTCAATTGTGTCCGGTTTTCGGGATGTCATAATACATTCGTAATAAGTTAGCACCTTCCCAGAATAAATCAGACAAATTCGATTCGGATTAAAAGAAGCAAGCTATGCGAATTTAACACAAAGAAATCGCAAACAAGCACATGTAAGTCGCAGAAGGTAGACGGATAGACAGGTAAAAACTTTTCATTTCATTATCAAAACATTTACATTATATTTTAAGCTGTCCGGCTAACAACATCAAGCCGACGGCTATTCAAAATAAAAAACGAAATACGGCTACTGATTGTGCGACTTGAGTTTCTTAGACGCAGGAGCACTTGAATGTTCGCTGCCATCAATCGAAACGTCAGGAGAATAACCCTCGCTACCCGACGAGGATGAGCTGCTCAATTCGCCCGATTTACGACCAGCATCTTCTTTAGAATCGCTGGATTCAGACTCCGAGCCACTCTCACCACTCTTAGCCGCTCCGGGTTCTTCGGCCTCATCATCTCCATCATCGCTCTCCTCCGAACTGGATCCGTCGGCTTTATTCTTTCCTTTGGCTTTCCGCCTGATCTTTTCTAACTTCTTTTGCAAGATCGGATAGGCGTCCGAGAAGGTGAAATGCTCGAAACCAGGCGCGAACCCTTTGAGCTCCCGCAAGCGGTTAAAAGCATTATCAATTCCCTCGGCGACATGAGGGAAGAGTTCCTGCTGATAGACCGGGTCGGTCTCATCATACTTAGCCTGCAAAAGAAAAGAGTAAGATAAGACCGTGCGGTCTGAGAACATTGGTGTTGAGTGTTTGCCCGGAAAACCGCTTCTTGGGTTGGACCATTATCAGACCGCGCGGACTCCTGGGCCAAGCCGCTGGGTCCTGGGATCGGCGGTTCTCAGTTCAAGAAGGGCCAGGCCGGGCGGCCTGGTGTCATTTCCGGATCGCCCCAAAAGGGATAAGATCGTCAAAGAGCCAAGGCAAGAAGTTCATCCGCGGTCTCAGCCAGAAGGCCGCGCGGGTTGTCCCATAGAAACTCGAAGTTCCAGCCCCGAAGAACAGGCCGGGGCTCCAGATCGAAGGCTACCCAAGTTACCTCGTGAAGATCGGCTAAGTCATGACCAGAAGGCAGACCGCGGCCTCAATCTCCAAACCGCGCGGTCTGCATTATTGACTTGGTCCCGGTGTCCTCAGCCGCAAGCAAGACAGGTCGGGAAGGCAGGCCGTCAGGTCGCGCGGCCTCTTTCTTTTTCTTCTTTGTGCATCCCGTCACCGCCTGCCCGTTTCTCCTGTACCCGGGTAGGAGGTTATCTTATCCCTGCCCATTCGGGCAGGCCCCCAAGCCTATAAATAGGGGGCGGCACTGTTCACAAGACACGCACACTCGAATCCAAGAGCTCGCTTGTCTGAGCTCCGGTCTCGAGTTTCTGGTCTCGCGAACTGTTGACCGGCCGGCTTCTGCTTTCTCGCATTTGTAACCGCTACTTTTCAATCAAAGGAAAGCCCGTCGCAGGAGTGGCATTTGCCGCGACGGGCGAAGTCTGGCCTCGACCGCAACTAGCGGTCTGAATTCTCTAGCTAAATTGTAACCGATAGTCCGCAGCCTTCAATTTTCTTCGTAAGCGCACTTTTGAATCGAACAGAAACACGCGACCTTCAGATAGCGGACTATCAGCGAAATCTTTGGTTCAGAATGTCAGACCGCCAGTTCCCTCCAAGAGACCGGTCCGATCATAGCGATGACTCCCTGTGGGAGGCTCTGGAGCGAACTAAGAGAGAAGCCGACCAGGGTCAGAAAGCAACTGATCAGCGTCTGGACGCGATCAGTCAGGCTCTAGCTCTACTAACCCAGCGGTTAGCTCCCCAACAGGCCGCGGTTAACCCGGCCATGACCCCTGTTCTACCTCCTCCACCTCCATACCCATTTGCGCAGGTCGCTCACTCCCAACCGCCACCAGAAGGTTCTGCGGATCGGCAGAATTTCTACCAAGAGGCCGCGCGGCGTATGCCGGCTCGAGTCCTTGACTTCCAGGGGGCGGCTTCTCAGGCCGCTCGCTTTTCCTATCCGCCTGAGGTCGCCGCCTACCAGTCCTGCCCGGCCGGAGCACCTGCCCGCTCCTATCAGGCGGCCTGTCCGCAAATGACCGCGGCAGAGGTCCCTTATAACCCTGCTTTCCCACTGTACGAGGATGCCGAGGAGAGTTCTCCCTTCACCGACGAAATCCGAGGATAGCCGGCCCCAAACAACTTTCGAGAACCACGCATGTCAGCATATAGTGGGGAGTCCGATCCAGCAATACACCTCCAGGCATTTGAATCGGCTGTTGCTCTGAGAACCATCACTGATGCAACAAAGTGCAAGCTCCTGGTGACGTCCTTTGATGGGCAGGCCAGAGAATGGTTTTACGGATTGCATCTTCAATCTATCAGATGCTTTGCGGAATTGCGTAGAGAATTTCTGCTTCGATTCTCTACCTCTAAGAAGAGGAAGAATGGTCTGGCAGCCCTATTCGAGATACGACAGCAAGAAAACGAAACATGGGCCCGTTTCGTCGATCGTTTCCAAAGGGAAATAATGGAGGTGCAAAACGTCGACCCAGAATTATATAGGGTCGCTCTGATGCATGGCCTTAGAGAGGGGCCGTTGAAATTTGAGGCTCAAATCAGGGAGCCAAAAACATACCAGGAGATGATTAGTCTGGCTAATAAATTCATCAGGGGGGAAAAGACTAATCCTGGTTATGTTGCCAAATTGCTCAGCGGCAATGATCAGTTCAATCCCGCATCAACTCATCAGCAACGTTATAATCATCCATCTCGGCCTGATTTCGAACCCCGGGCTCAGAGGGGGAGAAATCTTAAGCCTAAACAACCATTTCTCGGCCATCAACGGTTTCAAGATCAGAAACCGCCGTTGGCCATCGCACCCACTCAACCCATGGGAGTTCCGCAAATAATGCCCGTGTATCTGCCACAATACATCGCACAACCATCTCCACCTATCCCGTCCATCCGATATGATGAATCACAGGATTCATTCACCCCTCTCAACGTAACCATGAATGAGGTCGTGCAGATTCTTCAGAAGGGGCCTGACTTTAAAAGGCCCCCTCCTTTGAAATCAGAAGTTCGCAATCGGAACCCGAACCTTTATTGTGAATATCATAAAGAAGAGGGGCATCAGACTGAGGATTGCCGGGCCCTCCGGTGGTTGATAGAAAAACTCCTGAAAGAGGGAAAGCTTCGGGGGTTGATTCGGCAAGAAACTCCAGTTGAACCGCGAGCTGAGAAGAAGAAGGAAGTGGTCGAAGTGACATGGGAGTGTGCAGATGTGGAAGAAGCAGGTTGCTATGGGGATATACATCCCACAACCGAATGTATAGAGGTGAATGACGTTGGCCCTCTTGGCAACGTCTATTGCATTCATGGTGGGGCAGGAGTAGAGTCTTCTCGAAAGTCTAGCATCGGGAGAGTTATGAAGCAGGAAGTGGCAGTCGCCTCCACTTCTACTCCAGAAAGGGCGGTCGTTACCTTTGGCCAGGAAGATCTGCCCCCAAATGCAAATCCTTTTGATGATGCAGTGGTGATAAAGGCGGTTATTGAAAACTACACCGTGCATAAAATCCTGGTTGATACCGGCAGCTCAGTTAATCTCATCTTCCGCGAAACGTTTGAAGCCCTTAAGACTGGGAAGTCTTTGCTCTCCACAGAAGGGCCCCTCTATGGCTTCTCGGGAGAGAAGAAAGAAGTAGAGGGGTGCGTAAAGCTTTTGGTATCGCTGGGGGGTATAACGAAGCTGATAAACTTCGTGGTGGTGGAAGCCCCAAGCAGCTACTGTGCAATTTTCGGAAGGCCAATTCTGAACGCTTACAGAGCTGTAGTATCTACTTTTCATTTGGCCTTGAAATTCGCCGCTGAGGGACGTCAATATCGGATCCGAAGCGATCCAAGGGTTGCACGTGAATGTTATGTGAAGACAGTTAATATGATCACCGAGGCACCACTTTGCGAGGCTCAAAATGACATCCACAAGGTGTCCAAATTCCCTGAGGAAATCAAAGAAAGCACAGAGCGGAAAGGAGTTTTCTTGGAACCTGCCCAGGAGACCCAAGAGATCCCCATTGCTGAGGGGGAAGAGAAAAGGCTTATCATTAACGCCGAGCTGTCGGAGGAGGAAAAAGCTCAACTAACCTCCTGTCTGTTGGAGAACTTGGACATCTTCGCCTGGTCAGCAGAGGACATGCCTGGGGTAGATCCAGATGTAGCGTGCCATCACCTCAACGTCTCTCCTGAATTCAAGCCGATCCAGCAAAAGAAGAGGGAGGTGGCAACAAAGCTGGCATTACCCATCAGGGAGGAGGTTTCCAAGCTCCTGAAAGCGGGTTTTGTTTCTGAAATTCAATATCCAACGTGGATGTCAAACATTGTAATGGTTCTAAAATCTGGTGGGAAGTGGCGCATGTGCGTGGACTTCACGAAGCTCAATAAAGCGTGCCCCAAAGATTGTTATCCCTTGCCTCGGATAGATGTTTTAGTTGATTCCGCGGTAGGATATAATTTCATGAGCTTCCTAGATGCGTTTTCTGGTTATCACCAGATTAAGATGCACAAACCTGATATCCCGCATACATCCTTCATTACCGATGATTGATGTTATTGTTACCTTGTCATGCCCTTCGGGCTCAAAATGCGGGGGGCGACATATCAGAGGATGATGGACACAGTGTTCAAAAAACAGAAAGGGAGAAATCTTGAAGTATATGTAGATGATCTTCTTCTAAAAAGTAAAACTTTTTCAATCCATCTGAAAGACCTCGTAGAGACGTTCGCTACTCTGCGGAGGTTTAAATTAAAACTGAATCCTTTGAAATGTGTGTTTGGGGCCAACAAAGGAAAATTTCTGGGACATCTTCTCACTCCCGATGGCCTCGCACCAAATCCCGATAAAATAAAAGCCATCCTGGATATGAACCCTCCCCGTAACCCGAAAGAGGTACAACAACTTGGGGGGAGGCTTGCAGGATTGAGCCGATTCATTTCCAAGTCGGGGGACAAAAGCGCTCCATTTTTCAAAACACTTAGGGGGGGATCTAAGTTCGAATGGAGTAAGGAGTGCGACAATGCTTTTGAACAGTTGAAAAAGCAGTTAACCTCAACCCCTCTTCTTCAAAGCCCTCGCGAAGGGGAAACACTATTCTTATACTTGGGAGTAGGCCCAGATGCGATAAGCTCTGTCCTGGTGCGGGAAGAAAAAAAGAAGCAGTTTCCGATATATTATGTCAGCCACATCCTCAAAGATGCGGAAACTAGATATTCAATCTTGGAGAAATTAGCCTTGGCTTTGGTCATGTCGTCACGAAGGCTCCGCCCCTATTTTCAGGCTCATTCCATTCAGGTGGTCTCGGACCATCCACTAAAGAGCATCTTGGAAAAGCCGGATCATTCAGGAAGGTTGGCTAAATGGGCAATCGAGCTAAGCGAGTTCGAAATATCATATGTTCCCAGAACGGCAATAAAGGCACAAGTATTGGCAGATTTCTTGGTGGACACGACGGAGTCTAATCCAGAACAGAGAGTACAATCTCCCTTGGCTTGGATCATTTATGTGGATGGGGCTTCTGGCAGAAACTCCGTGGGAGCCGGAGTGGTTCTGATCAGTCCAAACGGCGTCAGGCTGGAGCAGGCTATCAAATTCTTCTTTTCAGTTACAAATAACCAGGCCGAATACGAAGCATTCTTGGCTGGCTTGAGACTCGCGAAGGAGCTTGGGATAGAACATGTTCATGTGAAAACTGATTCTCTTGTGATGGCCTCGCAGGTTCTGGGGAATTATGAAACAAGAGAACCGATGTTGAGAAAATATCTATTCCTAGCGAAGAAAGAAATTGGGAGATTCAAATCCTTCATCATCGAACACATTCCGAGAACACAGAATGAAGAGGCAGACGAATTATCAAAATTTGGTCTTCCATCCGGAGGGGTGACCTCAGAACTTTTTCATCCGGCAACAGATGGGACGGAAGAAGAGGAGCTCATGCAGATCGATCAAAATCCTTCCTGGAAAGATCCTTATGAACTATTTCTGTCAAAAGGGGAGTTTCATTCGTCAATCAAGGACAGAAATAGATTCAGAAGAAAGGCAGCCTACTACTACTTGATGGCAGGGGTCTTGTATAGGAAAACTCTGATTTCTCCCTCAGCACGGTGCGTTTCAGAAGAGGAGGTCCCGGCTATACTTCAGGAAATTCATTCGGGAGAGTGCGGTAGTCATTCAGGAGCAAAGACTTTGGAGAAAAGGATCTTGCGGCAGGGATATTTTTGGCCGACCATGAGGAAAGATGCTGAAGCATTTGCCAGGCGATGTGTCCAGTGCCAAAAGTTCGCTCCTCTTCAGCATTTGCCTGCTCAGTCACTCAGGTCGATAACCGCGCCGTGGCCTTTTGCAGTATGGGGAATGGATCTTATGGGACCTTTTTCCGATGGCCAGTGGTCAACGCCGTTTCATCCTTGTAATGATCGACTATTTCAGTAAGTGGGTTGAGGCAAAAGCGCTAGCAAAAACAACAACTCAGATCGTCAGAAACTTCATCTGGGGGGAAATAATCTGCCGGCATGGAATTCCGTTAGCGATTGTTACCGATAACGGTCCCCAGTTCAACAATTCCGAGATGAAAAGCTTCTGCGATCAGGCGGGAATTGATCTGCGATTTTCCTCAGTACATCATCCCAGGACCAATAGTCAGGTGGAAGCAGCAAACAGGCAAATCCGGCAGCTCTTGATGAAAAGGATCTTAAATCAAAAAGGAAATTGGGCGGACCAGCTCCCTTCCATCCTTTGGACTCTTCGCACTACGCCATCTTCAGCTACAGGGGAGACGCCGTTCAAACTATCTCATGGCTCAGAGGCCGTTGTTCCCGTAGAATTTGAAGTGGTCACTCCAAGGGTTATATATGCAAAAGAGGGAGGAGAATCATGGATGGATGAAAATGATGAGGCTATGAGGTATAGTCTGGATCTGATCGAGGAGCTTCAAGACGAAGCAACTATCAGACAGGAGGAAGTTAAAAGGAGGATGGCAAAATATTTTGACAAGAATGTCAGGGTAAAGCAGTTCGCAAGCGGTGATTTGGTATTAAAGAAGGTAGATGCTGCGGCCAGGTCTGGTAATGTTGGAAAGCTGGATCCTAATTGGGCAGGACCTTTTATCATCAAAGAAGTATTAAAGAATGGGGCCTACCGTCTCCACACCAGTGAAGGGGAAGACATCCCGCGTACTTGGAGCGGTGACGATCTTAAACGATTCTATCCTTGAATTATCTCTTTTATTTTCTACATTTCTTTTGATATTAAATGAAAAGCCCTATACTGACACCTCTTCTTGTCTGATGGTTCTCTACATTATGAATGTAAATATACATATCTCACTCCCCCAAACCTCTGAGATATCGCCGAATTTTGCTCGAACCCCCTCGGATTGTAGTCGTAGCGTAAAACCCACCAAGACCATGTGATGCGGGGAGTTTTCGCACACGTGTAGTTGGTAGCTTGCCAATTCCGCTGCGGAGGTCTTCAGAATTTTGGATCCCGGCCGATATCTGACACACCCCTGCATCAAGGGAGGTCTAGGTGATTGTCAGCTCTATCATGCCCCGGAGGGATATAGTTACAGCTTTGATGATCTTTCTGAGGAAAGCAATGTTCGCCGCCGAGGCCCACCTGCCCAACTGATCATCATAGTCTGTGACCATCGAATACTCTTAGGTACTCTCGAACGGTGCCTAGTTGGGCCCACAACTGAGTTGATCTCTCTGAGGAAAGCAATGTTCGCCGCCGAGGCCCACCTGCCCAATTGATCAACTCGGCTTGTAACCCTAGGCAAGAGAGCGGATGAGTCGTTTACAGCTCTTATGACCACTTGAGGAAAGCAATGTTCGCCGCCGAGGCCCACCTGCCCACTTGGTCATTTGAGTCTGTACATACCTTTTTTATTCTCTCTACAGGGAGGCATTTGCCTCTTATGGTTTCTTGTATAAGAACAATTCGAGGAAGATTCGGTTAAAACAGGTGCAGGTGTTCGTCTACCCTAACAAAGGGTTATGATAAATTAGACCGAGCGGTCTGAACATCCAAACCGAACGGTCTGATTGGATATAAGTTGGGATATTCTCTGACAAGTATATGATTACCCGGGTTGTTATTTAACCGGGCGATCTTATCAAATTCTTTGGATATCTCCGGAGCCGATTATCTGTTACCCAGGTTGTTATATAACTGGGCGGTCTTATCGATGTTTTATAAGATGGAAATCTCCGAAGATGATCATCTATTACCCGGGTGACATTCAAACCGGGCGAGTCCATTCATCTTCTATAAAGATTGATATTTCTGGAAATGATATATAGTTGCTCGGATTTCATTCTGACCGGTCGAATTTATCTATCTGTCCATCCGTTAATGAGTTGGGTATTTCTACATTCAGATCATATGGTTGTCCGGATTGCATTCTAACCGGGCGGATATGCCCGTCTTTTATTAAGTAAAATGTTTCTGAATCTATTCAATATGATCGCCCGGGTTGCACTCTAACCGGGCGGATCTGACCATTCCTAATCAAGATTCCGGAACAGATTATCTGATTGCCCGGGTTGTATTCAAATCGGGCGGGATTATTCATCCTTTATAAAATTG